>CAUYQG010082196.1:0-11594 GCA_963574415.1 Tarsius wallacei
GGAGTCTCACTCTGTCACCCAGACTGGAGTGCAGTGGCCGCTCCCGGCCACCGCAGCCTCGACCTGCTGGGCTCCGGCAATCCTTCTGCCTCAGCCTTCCAAGTAGCTGGAACTACAGGCGCGCGCTACCACACCCGGCTAATTTTTGATTTATTGTAGAGATGAGGTCTCGCCAAGTTGCCCAGGCGGGTCTCGAACCCACGGGCTCAGGCAATCCACTCACCTCAGCCTCCCCAGGCAAGGGATTACAGGCTGAGCCACCTAGCCCGGCTGGTCATTTTGTTTGTATTGCTAAGTCTAATGAGGGGATGATTGAGGCTAGGTCAGAAAGAAAAGAAAGCAGGAAGTACCAAACAGGGGTTTATCGGGTCAGAATTGTTAGCTCCGTGTTTCAGAAGCTCATGGAATTCAAGTCTTACATGAGGGCAGCTGGTGGAGGTGGGGTGAGTCCGACACCAGGCTGGAGGAGCCTGGGTTCCCCGTCCCACAGCGGCCGCGGCCTTGATGTGTGACCTCAGCCAGGTCCCTGCCCTTTCTGAGCCTCGTTTGGGAGGCACTGAGCCTGGACAACCCTCCCAGCTCCCCATCCTTTCTCCCCCCTCCTCCCTGCGGTTCCCCCGCCCTCCTCCCTCATCTCCTCTCTCCTTTCCTTTCTGTCTGAGACACAAACGCCAGGCAGCACTTCTGAATGGTACTTTTGTTCCATGAACATCTCTTTTCTGAAAAGGACGATTGGTCAGGTTTGTATCTTTTAACTGCTGGCACATTTTATCAGTTAAGAACCTGCGTACCTCTCTCTCGGGAGACAACCTCAGAGAGGCAGACAGAGTGGCTGAGGGGAAGGTTAATGGGAGACAATGGATGAAAACAACAAAACCTCTTTTGGGGCCCAATTTGCGGTCTCTCCAGCCAAAGCTGTCTTTCTGGGAACCCCCCCTTTCCTGCTCTTCCCCAAGGCCCCCAGCGTCTTCCAGCTTGACTCCAGTTTATGATTCGTGTTTCCCTCTTAGCTCCCCAAATAACAGGGAGAGGGCCAGGAACAGAGCCTGTGCCCGAGCCATTCTTGTTCAAGGCCATTGAGGTGGGGCCTGGAGCCCTAGGCTTGGAGCTGTGGGGACCTGGGTTGGAGTCCTGGCTTTGCACATCCTTGCTAGTGATCTTGGGCAATCCACTCTGGGCCTGGATTTTCCTCCTGACAAAAGAGCAAGCAGAATGCCTTCCCGGACATCTTGCATAAATCCAGTGAGAAACAATGCACGAGGACATGCACACTAAACTGTAAAGCCCTGTCACCTACGACAGTGTCACTGTATCATCCCGCATACCCGCTCTGTGACCTTGGGCAAGTTGATTAACTTCTCCAAGGGTCAGTTTTTCCATCTGTATAATGGGGACTCTATACTTAGGTCATACAGTTTGAGAATTCTGTAACAGACAGAAAACAGGGGCACAGCTCTTGGCGGTGGGAGGTGCCCAGATCCAGGTTAGGGCCTTTCCCCATTTCCTTCCTTATTTCCTCACAGCACCTCCCTTTGTGAGCACAGCACCCAGGATTGAAGCCACAGGCTTCTGAAGTTTAGCTGCCTAGTTTGAAACCCAATTGGCCACTCGGTGCCTGGGAGGTCTCTGGCAGTTTCCCCAACCCTGCCTCCATTCTCTCCTCTGTAAAAGAGGGAAATTAGAATATCTGCTTCAGGTTGTGGAGACCAGACCCTGCCCATTCACGACTAGGCAGAATCAGCACCAGGTGAGTGTTGGTGATTCTGCCAGACCTGCTCCCGCGGTCTGCCCAGACCCTGGGCTTAGGCTGGACGGGGCTCCAGCGACCATCTCCTTCAAGCCCCTTCGTGGCTGGTGAAGAAAGGCCGGACGGGAGCGGGAGGGGACTTGCTCAGGTGGCACCTAGAGTCACGTCTCAAGATGTCTGAGGGACTGTCCAGGAACCCTGCGGTGCCACCTTGCCAATACAGCCCCACAAAGAGGTCGAGGGCCCCGGGGAGAGGCCAGCCTCCTCCTCCTCCTCGACCCTGCCGGCCCGGGCGCCCCGTGGGCCTCGCTCCCTCCCACCGGCCGGGTCCTCGGGGGCTCGGACTCGGGCAGGAGCGCCCCCCTGGGCTCAGGGCAGATGACTTCCAGGAGGGCGTGTGGATTTCCTCAGCGATGTGGCAGGAGGAATGGATTCAGCCGCGTCAGAACGTGGCGCAAAAAGCAAGGCAGCGCGCGGCGCCCCCGGGAAGGGGGCCGCCAGCCCGCGCCGGCCTCCGCCGAACATTTGCAATTTAATTGACATCGGGCGGCAGGAAGCCAATCAGTATAAGTCAATTGACGTTTCGAGATAAAACTAATCGGCGGCCGGCACCCCCCCCGGCCCCCCGCCGGCGCGGCCCGGCGGGGCCCGGGGCGCAGCGTGGAGGCCGCGGGCCCACCCCGGCAGGTGACGGCGCTGGCGCGTGTCTGGGCCCGCGAGGGGGCGGCCGGCTGCCCGCTGATCGCCGCGCGCCCCCGGCGGCCGGGAGGGGCGCGTAATGAATGACTTTATTTGCCGGGGCCCTGCTGAGAACAATTGAGTTTGTTATGGTGACAACGGATGCCAGCTTTCCGGGGCCCCGGGGGGCGCGGGCGCGGCGGCAGCCGGGAGCTGGGCAGCCGAGCAGATGATGCGCGCCGGGCCGGGAGCGCCGGGGGCGGGGCCGGGGCCGGACGGAGGGGCTGGACCGGACCTGCCGGGAGACGCCGGGCCTCGCGCCGAGGTGCTGGCGGGCGGGGTGGAAGCGAGGGAGCCTTCCTTGCTGGCTTGTTGGACTGGTCGGGCCTCCTGCGTGCACCTCTTCTTCCCTTTGCCCCCGAGCCTGGGGGCTGGGGAGTGGGGGGGTTCTCATCTTGCTGAGTGATGCCCTGCCTCTTGCACCAGAGGAAAATTAGAAAAAGGTGTCAAGGCATCCGTTTTTGGGAAGTTCGGGGCCGGATGTGAACCCCGCCACGCGGGCCCTGCGTTATGGAGAGTGGCCTTTCTTCCGTCCCTATCCCCATGTAAGTCCCCATGCTCTGTGGTGTCTTTACCTCTGAAAGCCCTCCTTTCCCCTACAAAGAAGAATGCTGCATCGAGGTTGCTGCCTCTGAACACCCACGGCCGTCTCCTTCCTGCCCCATCAGACCGAGTTCCAAAGGCAAGGGTCACTTCCCACTCCTCCCGGGGCCCTCGGCACCCAGATGGAGAAGGAGCAGGTGAGGGAGTGGACTTCTTTCCCTTTGCAATCTCTTGCTTTCCCTCTGGTTACAGATGCCAAAGAGTTCCCTTTTCCTTTTCCAGTTTCGTTTTCAGGCATGCTATCATTCACTCACTCAACAAACATTAACTGAGAAACGCCCTGCCTTGGCCAACTTACTGGACAGTGAGAGATGATAATGTAGCACACATGATAAATACACGTCAGGCACCCGTTATGTGCTGTAATGGCTGATATCCCTTGAGCTGGCAAAGCCTTTTTAAATTAAATTTAAAACAAATTTTGAGTTGAGGTCTTACTCTGTACAGACTAGAGTGCAGTGGCACAATCACAGCTCATCACAGCCTTGACCTCCTGGGCTCAGGCAATTCTCCTTCCTCAGCCTCCTGAGTAGCTGGGACTACAGGCGTGCACCACCATGCCTGGCTTATTTTCTTATTTTTATTTTTTGTAGAGATGAGGTCTCTTTACGTTACCCAGGCTGGTTGTGAATTCCTGGGCTCAGGTGACCTTCCTGCCTTGGTCTCCCAAAGTGCTGGGATTATAGTGAGCCACCATGCCTGGCCAGCAAAGCCTGAGTAAGGCCTTGCTGAGTGCTTTTCTCTTTGTCGTTGCACTCATTGATCCCAGATGCCCCCTTGTGACAATCACCCTCATTTACAGATGTACAAACTGATACTCAGCATGTTTGAGAAGCAGCATGATGCTGTGGGAGAGGGATCTAGATTGAAGACCTACCCCTAGTTTGCTGGGTGAGCTTTGTCCATTTTCTTCCGCTTTTTGGACCTCAGTATCCCCATCTATAAAACGGGGGAGTTGGAATTAATGCTGTCTGAGGGCCAGCTGAGCTTGAGTGGTCTACAAGAAAGATGGAGCCAGGACCCAGGCCCTTTGGTCTTGGATATGAATGATCATTGGGAGAAAAATTGGTCTCCTTCCTCAGTTCTGTGAGGCTTAGGGTGACAATGAAGCATACGTGACAGGCACTGTGTTCACTGCAGCTCTGGGAAGTGTAGGCACCGCTACTGTTTTCCTTTTGCACGTGGAAAAAAATGAGAGGTTAAATAACCAGAGCAGGCTGCAGAGCCAGTAAGTCGCAGGGCTGGGCTTCAGACCCAAGCAGTCTGCCTTCAGAGTCTGTGTACTTAAGCACTATGCTAGTGGGCGCAGGCAGCATATAATCTTACTCATCTGTCTGTAAACCCCCTTCCACCTGTCCCCTGCCCTTACATCTCACCCTGGTCATCTCGGTCCCACCTCCCTTGCTCCCCTGGTCTCTCCCTCTTCACCTAGGTACAGACAGCCAAGGGATGGCTCCAGCTTGAAGGAGAAGTTGGGTCCCTTCTTGGCTTAGTCTTCACTGGATTCTTGCATTTGGGAAATGGTTTTTTAAAGGTGGTAGAAGGGTGGGTGTGGTGGCTCACACCTGTAATTCCAGCATTTTGGGAGGCTGAGGTGAGAGGATTGCTTGAGCCCTGGTATTTATGACCAGCCTGGGCAACATAGTGAGACCTTCTCTCTACAAAAAAAAAAAAAAAAAAAAAATGAAGAAAGCTAGCTGGGCATGGTGGTGTGTGCCTGTAGACCCAGCTACATGGGAAGTTGAGGTGGAAGAATTGCTGAGGCTAAGACTGTGGTGAGTTGTAATCATGCCACTACACTCCAGCCTGGGTGACAGAGTGAGTCCAACTCCAATCAATCAATCAATAATCAGTAAATTAAAAGGGTAGAGGGAATCCAAGTCTTCTCTTTTAGGAATAAGCTCTCATTATTCATAGTCAAGGAAGTACATTTATTTTAGTTTTTTTGGCACCTGTTTTTCTGTCTCTCTAAAGGAATCTGGATAACTCTTTTTCCCTGGAGATACCCCTTTTGCAGCTAGACACAGCAGGAAGGTAGTCCCTAATATGGGACCGTCCTGAATGGCAGAAGCATAATGTTCCGACCACTAAGCCAGTGTTTACTATCTATCCTAAGTCTCGCTGTCATCCCATCACTCCACATATCCAAACAACGAAGCATAATGTTCCGACCACTAAGCCAATGTTTATTCTGAATTCTAGTAGCTGACCTACTAACACTCACATGAATTGGAGGTCAACCTGTTGAACACCAGAGGCCTTGGAATCATATACACTGATTTTAAATCTTGTCTGCCCAATGGTGTCTCTTTATAACAAATATTTCGTAGTGCTTTCTTTGCCATCCTAAAATGAAATTTTGAGAAAATGTAATCTACCTACACACATAATTTAGAAAATCATCTTAATGCTCCAATTGTAACAAAAGGGGGAAAGAAAAGTCAAATCATCATAAAATGATGTGTTTCCTTATGTCAGTGGTCAGCCATGACTACACCAGAAGACACGAACAAGTAGTTAGTTGCTTGCATTTAGGCACAGAATCTCCATGAATGCAGTAGCTAAAAATGTGTACAGCTGTGTTTTTTGGCAATATAAATATCTCTGGTGGCACTGCCATCAGCTAACGGCTTTTGTGAAATTGCAAACATGTCCTGATAAAATTTCAACCACAGCGAAGTATAATTTTTCCTCAGTTTATGTGGTGATTGTATCTCTGAAAAAGTCAGTGTAAATGATAACACCAAGTTTTTGTGTATATCAGTAAGCCAGTTAGGTTCATGACTCAAATATTTATAAAGAGAGTTTTCACTGACTTCAGTGGACGATGGGTCATTCCAAAGATGTGTAGGGCGTGGGGAAGTTCTTTACAGCTCTGGACTGTGCTGGCTGCATCCCTGTCACATCCCGGGCCCCACCCACTAAATGCCATAACCCCTCCCCTATCACAGTCATCAAAACTCACAGAATTCCCAAATCTCCTTAGATCTAATCTTCCTTGTTAAGAACCACTGGGACAAATGGGTTCCTTGCTAGGGTCCCCTTCCTTTGGAAAATTCTATGAGTCTGTTAAAAAGCAAAATCTGGCCAGGCTCGGTGGCTCAGCCTGAAATCCCAGCACTTTGGGAGGCCGAGGCAAGTGGATTGCCTGAGCCTGCGGGTTCGAGACCAGTCCCGGCAACCTGGCGAAACCTTGTCTCTACAATAAATCAAAAAGTAGCCAGGCATGGGAGCGCACGCCTGTAGTTCTGGCTACTTGGAAGGCTGAGGCAGAAGGATCGCAGGAGCCCAGCAGGTCGACGCTGGGGTGACCGTGAGTGTGTCACAGCACTCCAGCCTGAGCCAAGGAATGAGACTCCAACTCAAAAAAAAAGAAAACCCACCAAAATATAAATAAAAACTCTGTGAAACAAGAAATAAGAGGTTCAGAAACTGTTAGAAGAGCCGGGCTCAGTGACTCAGCCTGTAATCCCAGCACTTTGGGAGGCTAAGGTGAGTGGATTGCCTGAGCCCGTGGGTTCAAGACCAGCCTGGACAACTTGGGCAAGACCTCATCTCGACAATAAATAAAAAGTGAGCTGGGTGTGGTAGTGTGCGCCTGTAGTTCCAGCTACTTGGAAGGCTGAAGCGGAAGGATAGCCGGCGGCCAGCAGTTCGATGCTGGGGTAGCCGTGAGTATGCCACTGCACTCCAGCCTGGGTGTCGGAGTGGGACTCCAACTCAAAAAAAAAAAAAAAAGAAGCAAAATCTGCATATATTGTGCACCTAAATGGGCAAGCCCAGCCCTGGTGAGACATAGAAGCATGGCCTGATTTATATGTGTTGCTACATGATCCTACTCCATGGGTGCTGAGCTCCCAGGGGGCCTCAGTCAATGAGCATGACCCCACCTACATCTAATCCTTGTCTAGGATGCCCTCTGCCTTCTCCCTCAAGGCCCCAGTGCAAATCCTGGCTCTTCCTTCCAGATGTCTTTCCTGACCCTGCTCCCTCCCACCCCAGACAGTTTCCCTCTGTCTCTGGACTCCCACTGCCTGCTGTTGGGGGCTCCCTTAGGATACTTTCCCATGCGGGAGAATGAGCTCCCTGAGGGCTGAAACAGGGGTGGGTTCCCTCACAGGGCTGTGCTTGGGGTCTGAACACCAGCACCAGAGAAGTGAATGCTTGAACCAAGGGATTCAGCTCAGCCGGGCACCCCTCTCTGTCCACATCATGTCCTTCTGAATTAAGCAAATGACTTCCTTTTCCTTGCCCCCACTCCCGGTCCTCATTGGCTGACATGAGCTCTCCTTTGGAGTCTGCCAACTTGCTCGCGCTGTAGGCTTGGCACGAATGATTGATCCCATTGCACAGGTGAAACGAGGGAAGTGGCAGGAGCCTGTGCTCCACCCCTGCTGTCACATGAACACTTCCAAGGCAGAGCCTCTTCCCTGGGGAGTCATTCATGCACTTTCTGGCCCCTGCCTTGGTGTTGGGCACTGAGGTGGTGGGCAAGACCTGGCCGCCACCCCTTTGTTTTCCCTTGTTGAATTCTGTCTCCCAAGCTCGGGGCCAGGCATGGAAGGGGAACATCAGATGCCACCGGGGAAGGAGTGGTCACTGTTTCCCAGCAGGAGGTTTTCCAGGAGCAGCTGTCTCCTTTGTACCTTTTTTTTTTCTGGCAATTTCAGTGAAATTCACTCCACAAGTATTTATTGTGTGCCAGCTGTGTGCATTGTTCTAGGTGCTGGGGACACAGCAATGAACAAGACAGACAAAAATGTTTGTCAGTAATATTCGAGTGAGGAAAGAGAATACATTACCTAAGGAAAGTAAACAGCAACTGTTAAGTACTCTGGAAGATAACAAAGCTAGGTGAGGAGCTGGGGATGAAACAGGGTGGGGGTAGGGCATTTGCTGCTTTTGGAGGGTGGTCCTAATGAGGAGATGACACTTGAGCAAAGACCTTGAGGGAGGGAGGAGTGAACCAAGTAGATATCTGGGGGAGGAAGGCTCCAGAGAGAGGGAACAGCAAGTGCAAAGGCCCTGAGGCAGGGGTGTGCTTGGCATGATGGAGGAAAAGGAAGGAGGCCAGTATGACCAGAGCAGAATAAGGGAGGAGAGAGAGTGGGAGGAAGTGAGGTCAGAAGGGTGGAGCTGCAGGGGTGTACCTTCACACAGTGAGGCCTATTAGGCTATGAGGTGCTGTGGGTTTTGCTCAGAGTGAGATAGGGCATCAGTGGATGGCGGCTGGGAACCTCTAACTAGGACCTTCAGAGGGGCATTCTGTCCCCTGCCACCAGTGAGTCACTAACTCTGGCCCATTTTCCCACCTAATCCTCTCCTGAACCCCCCCTTCTCTGGGTGGCCACTGTCATCATTAGCTCTCTGCTGGGTGAGGGGCCCCTACTCAGCCCTGGGCCTGACTCATCTCCCTTCAGTGGGGTCTCTATATTGTGGCCAGATCAGACCATATGACTCCCCCTTCACACTCCCCCCAACCTTTCTGTGTCCGAGTGAAGCATGAATGTATTGATAAGAACAGACAAGAGGCTGGCTTTTTGAAACAGAGACTGGGGAATCTGGGATGCCGAGATTGGGGCTGTCATTTTGTGGGGAAGGAGGCAGCGCCACGCAGTGGGTGGCCCAAAGCCCCTCCCCGACCCTCAACAAGCCCCTAATCCCCAGCCCTGGCTGTGGCTTCTGCAATGGCTCCCCCCAGAGGCACCTGCTTTATTTATGGCTTCTCCCCAGCTCCCTGCAGGCAAAGGAAAGTCCATTAGTGTGTTTGCTGCCTCAGCCAGCTCTGAGCAGATGCAAGGCTTATTTGCAAACTGTCATTGCCCCAGCCCCCTCCAGAGACCCTCATGCTGGGCTCAGCCTTGTGCCTCCAAAAGCCACCTCCCTCAGGCAGCCAGCCGGGGCGAGCTGCTTTCCTGATTTCCCAAAGCATAGTCTTGGCTTGGAACTGGGAAAATTAAATTAAATGCCACGAAGGAACCATAACAGTGCATTGGGTCATGTTGATAGTAGAGAATGAAGTTCTCTCTGTTGATAGGAGCTCATTGGTTTGATATAAATGAAGGAGCATTGAGGGGAGGGAGAGCGGCAAGAGTCCTGAGCTGAGGGCCTGGGATCCAGGTTCAAGTCCCTGTTAGGAAGCTGAGTATCTTGGTGACTTTGGGCAATGGTTTACTGCCCTCTGGGCCTCAGTTTCCAAGCTGTACAAGAGGCTGCAGACAATCTTGGAATCCACCCTAAGCTCTAAAATTCTCTCAATTCAGGTGTAATTAAAACGAAGCCTTTAGCATTCTTTGATCTCATTTAAAAGCACAGTTCGCAGGAACAAATCACCCTTTTGCTCCTAGTAATATTTTTCAGTCTACGTAGTCAGAGACAAAGTGGTTTGCCCAAAATGGCTTGGCAGTTCTGAAATCGCCTGGAAGTTGGCCCCAGTGGGGCAAGAGGCACTGAGGAGTTGAGTCCACCAGGCTGTCCATCTCCCTTGGCCTGATAATGGTGCTGTGTGACCTCCGGCAAGTCACTTCTCCCTCTCTGAGCCCATTTTCTCATCTGTAGAATGGGAACCAGAATTCTTGCCCATCTCCTGAGATTATCACGAGAGTCAGATAAGCCGAGGAATGCTTTCCTATGAATATGATTACATATGCATATATAAATGTATAAAAATATATTTCACATGACTCTCTATATATTTGAGGGATGGCAATAGTTATTATTTTTGTTATCATTTTCAGATATGTCTTTACCTGTCTAGACATCCACACTTGCCAGTGTAATTCAAGAATATGCCCCTGCTGAATACAGAGCCCAAATAAGTCTACTTAACCACGTAAAAGGGAAATAGTGGGGCTTCCATGAATAATGAAGAGCCCCTCTTATAATCTGTGTTTGTTCAATTCCAAGCCATCATAAATCCACCATCCACATGCCTGTGTTTGATGGAAAAACACAACACAGATACACACAAAGCCTCTTGAGCTCTTTTCAACTGGGACGGGAGATGACACACTGGTTGGCAGACAGAGGCTGATCTCTGTGTATCCAAGAGGAGTCGAGCCAGTCCGAGTATATCTAACAGGTCAAGCTCTGAAATGAAGAAGCAATAAGCCAGTGAAATGGTACTATCACCGAAACATGATTGATCAATTGAATTCTATCAGAGACAGTGGACAGTGAGATTAACTCAGGCCTGATAGGTTCAATGAGTTAAAGCATGATGTTCATTTCAGCTTCATTTCACCAGTCTTTGCTTGTGAAATTGGTCAATCAATAGAGGTTGAAGATCATATATGTGTGTGTATATATATTTATATATATATCGGGGACCATCTTATGGGGAATATAATCTCAGCAGTTGCCTCCTGGCTGGGGCTGCCCGCCGCATGTAATGGAGACAGAACAGGGACGCCATCAGCCCCAACGAAATGGCCTGATATCTTCTCCAAATGAAAAGTATTTTTGGATCTCTGATGATTTATCTTTTTTTCCGTCCCTCTCACTTTGATCTATGACAAAACCCATACCATCATAGAGAAATATAGTGATTTCTCCTGAAAACATTTGTGCAGTGATCAGATAGATACACTTCAAAAGATAAACCTTCTTTTTAGTTCTGGCGTCTTAGGGAAAAAATACAGACAGTAATTTAAAAACTCAAATGGGGGTAATGCAAAGATATCAGAGTAAATATGATTCCCAAACCTATTTATTTATTTCTGCACAGTGGGGGTTGGGGGACAGACTGCTGTGTGCGTGAAGGCCAGAAAGGGACGCACGCGGGAGAAGTCCTTCCAGGTGTAATTAAAACGAAGCCTTTAGCATTCTTTGATCTCATTTAAAAGCACAGTTCGCAGGAACAAATCACCCTTTTGCTCCTAGTAATATTTCATTTGCTTTTGGAATATTTTCACTATGGTGGTTAACATCCTTCCTAATTAGTGTGCATATCTCTCTGTAAGGTGGAGTAATTAGGTCCTACTGTACAAAGTAATGAACTTGGACAGTATGGATTAGAGAGCACAGACTTGTCCTGTGGCGATGCACAAGGTATTCCTTCCTTTCTGCCTGTTCTTTGAGGTCATCTTGATTCATTTAAGCACAAAGAAATCCCATCTCTTCATAGCAACACCACGAGAGCTTCAATCATGCATTTGCACGGTTTGTATATCAGAGTGTACCCTGGGTTCTGGATAATGAATGATGGTGCTGAGCAGCTAGACGGAGAGGAAAGAGCGTTGTGCAGTTTGCCCCCCCCCGCCCTCCCCAACTCCTGCATTCGAATCATACTAAATCTTAGCCATTCCTGTGCACTATTCTCATGCCTCCAGGTCTTTGCATGTGCTGTTCCCTCTGGTTGGAATGCACTTCCTCTTCCCTGCCCTTACCTCTCTCTCTCTCTCTCTCTCTCTCTCTCTTTCTGTCTCCTTTTGGTTTGGGGCTTCCCCAAGTACTTACCAACGGAAAGAAACAGTATCTTTCATCTCTTTCTGGTGCAATCTATTGT
>CAUYQG010082202.1:0-18747 GCA_963574415.1 Tarsius wallacei
GACCCGCCTGGGCAACTTGGCGAGACCTCATCTCTACAATAAATCAAAAAAATTAGCCAGGCGTGGTAGCGCGCGCCTGTAGTTCCAGCTACTTGGAAGGCTGAGGTGGAAGGATCACCGGAGCCCAGCAGGTCGAGGCTGTGGTGGCCGGGAGCAGCCACTGCACTCCAGTCTGGGCAACAGTGAGACTCCAACTCAAAAACAAAACAAAAACAAAAACAAAATAAAAAAAAGAAATAAGATAGACAAGTGGGACCTCATCAAACTGATGAACTTCTGCAAAGCAAAAGAAACCCATCAAGAGAGCATGGAGACAGCCCACAGAATGGGTAAAAATATTTTCCAACAGTATATCTGACAAAGGTCTAACATCTAGGATCTACAAGGAACTCAAATGTACAAACAAGGAACTCAAAAAAACAAACAGCCCCATTAAAAAGTGGACGAAAGAGCCGGGCTCAGTGGCTCAGCCTGTAATCCCGTGCTTTGGGAGGCCGAGGTGAGTGAATTGCTTGAGCCCGCGGGTTCGAGACCCACCTGGGCAACTTAGCAAGATCTCATCTCTACAATAAATCAAAAATTAGCCAGGCGTGGTAGCACGTGCCTGTAGTTCCAGCTACTTGGAAGGCTGAGGTGGAAGGATCACCAGAGCCCATCAGGTTAAGGCTGCGGTGGCCGGGAGCGGCCACTGCACTCCAGTCAGGGAGACTGAGTGAGACTCCAACTCAAAAAAAAAAAAGGTGGACAAAAGACATGAATAACATTTCACAAAAGAAGATATATGGGCAACCAACAGGCACATGATAAAGTGCTCAACCTCACTCATCATCAGAGAAATGCAAATCAAAACCACATTGAGATACCACCTAACCCCAGTAATAATGGCTATCATTAATAAAACAAACAATAACAGATGCTGGTGAGGATGTGGAGAAAAAGGAACGCTTCCACACTGCTGGTGGGAATGCAAACTAGTGCAACCTCTTTGGAAGACAGTGTGGCGGTTCCTGAAAGAACTAGAAATTGACCTTCCATATGACCCAGCGATTCCCCTATTGGGAATATACCTGGAGGAACCCAAATCATTTTACAAAAAATATAACTACACACGTATGTTTGTTGCAGCTCTATTCACAATAGCAAAAACATGTGACCAGCCATGTTTCCCATCGAAGCTGGACTGGATAAAAAAAATGTGGTATATATACACAATGGAATATTATGCAGCCATAAAGAAGGACAAACATATGGACTTTGCAGCAACTTGGATGGATCTGGAGTCAATTATACTCAGTGATCTATCACAGAAACAAAGAACACAGTACCATGTGTTCTCACTCATAAGTGGACCTTGAACAATTATAATACTATACGAAAGGGATTGGCAGTAGTGGGAAACTGTCAGGGGAAGGGGGGGGGTGAGATTGGCAGTTGAGGGAAACTGCTAGGGGAGGGAGGGGCATACCTCATCACCAAGGGTACTTGCATAATCAACGTTTGTATACCTGAACCTGAATTGTACCCCACATCTTTATAATAAAAATAATAATAATAATTAAAAGAACAAATTAAATTAAAATTTCCATGAAAAAAGTCAACTAATAGAGAGGGGGACCAAAATGCCAAAGTTTTCTATCTCTCCTTAGTTCATTGCCAAATCTGTTTTAATTTCAGGCCTCTTTATGGTGAAATAAAACTCAAATAAGTAAATAAGTGACACCTTAGCAATCATTACAAAAAAAATCATTTAGGTCTTAGATGAGGAGGTGGAATCGGTGGAATCATTGGTCAGTAACCTTGGAGCCACTAACAAAATTCCAAAATGACAAAAAATATATATATATTAAAATCTATGAAGTTAATCTTGGTAGCTGCATATAAGGAAGTATTTTCCAATCTAGCGAAAAAATTGGAATAGAAACATAAACACTTGAAACACCATTTGTCTTAGGTCAGTTCTCTGGGAAACAGACTGAGATAGAAATTTGCATGCTGAGCGTTTATTAGAGTGACTTAGAAATCAGCACCTGCTTGGGAGTGAAGGGAGTGAAAATGGGTAAGAGGAAAAGCCAAACTTTGTTAGAGACACGAAAAGGCCTCAACTGACCCCACATGGAACTCTCGTGCTTCGGTGGCCCTTTAGCTGTCCAGGCTGGAAGCAAGTCGGCTGCACCTTTATATGCCCTCATTGGCCAGTCATTGACCTAAGGAAGGGGAATGAACTTGGACAGGTTGGCTTTATCTGGCTGAGGGCAATTCCCACAAAATGACTCAATTAAGAGCCACCAGTTGCCATGCTCCTGTGACTGAGGGAATGGATACCTCGAAATTAAAGCAGACTGGAGCAGCAAGCCACGGCAGTCATGACATCACTAAAGGTCAGCAGTTCACCTAGTTCGTCCAGGCTGGGAGTCTGTCTCCACAGGATGCACCCAAACCTTTGACATTTCCATTCTGCCTTCTGCCATTTGGATTAGATTTTCTCTGTGATCACTGACTTACTCTACCTATTATCCAAACTGAGTCACCCACACACACTTTGGACCACACTATCTTTTGGGGGAAGGCCTCCTGTTCCGGTGCATATTGGCTCTGTTTTTCTTTTTCCCTTTATTCAAATAGCATTTACAGGGCTTCTGATGTTCTTGGCACTGCACTGCATAGCCTAGGACTTGCAAAGATAAATAGGACACCTGCCTTGTCCTTGAGGAACTCACAGTCTGTTAGAAGAAACAGTGAAGACAAATTTCCAAACAATGTGGTAAGAGGTATGATAAATGCCATGAACAAAAATTTTTGAGAATTTAAAGGAAGGAATGACCAACCTCTGCCTGGGGACCATCAGAGAAAGCTTTTTTCTTGAAGACATGTTTGATCTTGCTTTGCAAAATAAGTTAAGGTTTGCCAGATGAGGAGATAGAGGGTGGCTATGCTGGGCAGGGTGCAGGTTAGGGGCTAGAGTCATTTAGGTTATGGTGTCAGAAATATAAAGTTTACCATGGCTTGGGCATAGAGTTTGACTGGTCTGTTGTGTCAAGCTAAGAAGTTGGAATTTTATTCTGTAAAAAACAGGAAACTAATCTAATAGAGGGTTTTCAAGTAAAGAATGATAGCAATAGATTTGCTTATTATTAAAATATTTAGTGGAATTGTGGAGAAAGGATAGGAACAAAGGGGAACTTTCAGAAAGGAGATCAGACAATAGACTTGAAACATGTTTGTTATTAAATATTCCAAATATAGAGAATGTAATGAACATCTGGTTCATACCACACAGATTTAATAAATTTTAACTTTTTCAGATCTTCTAAAAAAAATAAGATATAAAAGCTTACAGACACTGATGAAGTCCCTCTTGGATCTCTTTCTTAATACCTCCCCTTTCCTCTCATTTCATACCCCAGGATAGAAGATAGGGGATATACACAGCCTGTGATAGAAAGCTCTGGAAACAACTGAGGGCTGCGAAAATAAGGAGAGAATTAAGGCAATGGCATTTAGAAAGAAATGAAAGAAGAAATTCTCAAGAGACTTTCAGAGGTGTGACTGTTGAGATTTGAGGCGAATAAATTAAATGAAGGAAAGGAATAAATCTGGGGCAAGTCCCAGGTTTTTAGCTTAGATTACAATTTAGCCAGTGATACCGTTAAAGAAATATATGAGGGGGACTAAAACAACCCAGAATTTACTTATTAAAAATTGTGTAACTATTCTTACATGTTTAAACTTCAGTCACCTTCAAAGTACTCTCCGTTTGATGCAATGCACCTATGGAGATGCTTTTTCCACTGCTCAAAACAATTTCTGAACTCTTCAATTTTGATGCCTTTTAATGCTTCTGTCTTTTTTTGTTTCACCTCTTCTATATTGACAAAACTTTTCCCTTTGAGGACTCCTTTCATCTGGGGAAACAAAAAAAATAACTGGGACAAAATCAGGTTAATAAGGAGGGTAGGACATGGGGGTCATGCTGTTTTTGGTGAAAAACTGCTGAACACTCAGCACAGTGTGGGCAAGTGCACATATATATCACCCATCATGAAACAGGCAAACCTGTTGAAAGAATCTCCAAAACAAAATTCACTCAAGTTGAACTCAACTGGTACACTGATGCTGCAGGGTTCCTAGTACACTTACCTAGCAGAGGACACCTGTACTACAAAAGGCCCACCCTTCCAAAGATAATTCCAGGCTTTTGGGTATGGCAAAGCAAGTTTGGAGAAAACAATAAAGTGTTTGACTTGAGTAGTACTGAAGCTCTGTGGGAAGTCAGGGATGGAGAGACCCTCCTGGTATTCACACATGGATGATATTTTGAACTTTGTTTACCCCTGCACTGTGGCTTCTTACTTCTGATTTTTGTCTTTATTGTAAACAACATATAGATGTAGCTTCTGAGGGAACTGATTGCCAAATAGGAATTAAAGTTAAAGGGAAAGGAGCATTTGGCATCCGGATGGAACATACGCAAGGATGTGCGGGAATTCCTCTTATAGCTCACTCTTGCCAGAATTGGCTGTTATCATTTTGACAAACACTTACTAATCTGATGGGCAAAGAATGCTTCCCTTACGGTTGTTTAAATTTGCATGCCTTTGATTATACTGGAAGTTTAACATTTTTCCATATGCTTGTTTACTGCTTTGCATTTCTTATTTTGTGAATCATCAGTTCATGTCCTCTGCCCATTTATCTAGTTTGTTTTAAATGTTTTCATAATCAGTTTCAGGAGTCCTTTATATGACGAAGCCATTAGCCCAATGTCATGTGGTTGCAAATATTTTTTCTCTGTGTGCTTGCCTTTTCATTTGAGTTGTTTTTGTTTTACGACATATGTTTTTTCTATGCTTATTCTTTTGCTTAGAATCTTTCTGCAAAAAAGATGCATGCTCCTGAGCATGGTATGCAAGGCCCTCCAAGGTCTGGCTCCTTCAACCTCTCCTCTGACAATTCATCCCACAAAATATATGCTCTCCAGATGTTCTCTTCCTGGGCAAATGCAAGAAGTTCTCTCATACTCCTAGGACTTACCACGTCTGCACAGGGGACCCTTCCTGCCTCACCAACCAATATAACTTCCAGCCCTTCAGGATCCAACTCAAGCCTCACACCTAAGCCAGTGTGATGGAGGGATTCGGTTCGTGGGCTCTGGGGGAGAGGGGTTGGGCTGGAGTCCTAGCTCTTTTGTTTACTAGTTGCATTTGCCTCCATTTCCTCATCTGCTAAATGAGAATAAAAGTAGTGGTCCCTCAAAACATGAAACATAGAGTTATCATATGGCCCAGGAATTCCACTCTTAGGTACATGCTCAAAAGAACTGAAAACATACTGCTTTGATTCCCTCACCCAAAATTCGTATGTTAAAGCCTAAACTCCAAAGTGGTGGTATTAAAAGGTGGAGGGTATGGGAGGTGATTACATCATAATTAGGATTAGTGGCCTTTTAAAAGACACCCCAGAGAGCTTGGCTAACCTCTTCCATCCTGTGAGGAGGACACAATGAGAGGTTACAAAAAATTACCAGGAAACGGGCCCTGTCAGACACTGAATTGGCAAATGCAACTAGTAAACATCTTGATCTTGGATACACTTCTGTTATGTAAGCCACTCATTCTATGGTATTTTGTTATGGTATCTGAGCAGACTAATATAATCACTAAAAGGCTGCTGATGCCTGTTCAGAACTCTCTCACCCACAAAACAGAAGCCCCAAATGATGGATCAAGGGAATGGTGAATGCAAAGGGAACAGAGTTCAGGTCTTCCTCATTTATTTCTTTCCTCTCATCTGCTGTCTTTCTTGGCCCACACCTGTGGTCTCTCTAGCTGCAAAAAGACTTCACCCGCATTGTTTAAACAAAAAGGAGAGTCAGTGCGCTAGCTCATGCCTGTGATACCAGTACTTCGGGAGGCCAAGGCAAGAGGATTGCCTAAGCCCAGGAGTTCAAGGCCAGCCTGGGCAATTTGGCGAGACCGCGTCTCTACAATAAATCAAAAAATTAGCCAGGTATGGTAGCATGCACCTGTCATTCCAGCTACTTGGAAGGCTGGGAGGAAGGATCACTTGAGCCCAGCAGGTGGAGGCTGCAGTAGCTGTGAGTGCGCCACTGCACTCCAGCCTGTGCAATAAGAGTAAGACTCCAACTCAAAAAAAAAAAAAAAAGTAGAGCTGGTTCTATGAAGAGCCAGAAAGGAATAAGATGGGACATATCTGAAGGCCAAAAGTCATGTCCTGGCTTGTAATTCAGAACAGCCTCCCTCTCCCACCCCAGGATGACCTTTTTCTGTAAATTAATCCCATGAACGGTTGAAGATACAGGCACTGAACTAAATGGGTCATTTTCCAGTGCAAATTCTCCTCACTGCCTTAGTTACTTTATATGCTTGAAATTATTTTATTTTTAGTTAACACATTTTTTAAGAAATCAGAATTAAATGCAAATCCTTTCAGAGCTTGTCCGACTCCTGTAAAGCTTAACTACATAAAAATTTCAATGTATTATTTATATCCAGATATGCTGCAGCTGAATTTCACATGCAAATGTTCAGAATTCTAAGTTCCTTAACTGAAAACTTAAAAAAAAAAAACCTCTCTTCATCATCACTTGCTTTCTTCCATCTTTTATTGAAGAGTCTGTTACCTTAAAACCTGACCCTCTTACACACCTTGGAAGGAGATTTGAGTCTTGTTCCCCTTTATAATCCAGCCAAATGACCTTGTGATGTCACATAATTTCAGCAACAATATGAAGTGAAGGCAGGTGATTATTGTTTCTTGAAACTCTGAACTCTAAGATTCTAAGAATTGACACTGGGGTTCTGGAACATTCCAGTAGAAAGGGGCCTGGAGCTCCCTCCCTCTCCCCGCTCCATGAAAGTATCTCTGCAGGCCCCAGGAGTCCAGTCTCTTGAGGCAGTTTCTTCCCAGGTGCAGGGAGATGAGGAGAGTGAGATGGGTTTGCCAGTAGGCTGTATCTCAGGGGAGACTTGTCATTGTGCTGTCAATGACTCAGAGAACATTTCCTGGAGGAGGTAGGTGCAGGAGCAAGCAGCTGGAGAACTTTTGATAAGAGTGAATGAATAAAGTAGAGAAGCTTCAAGTTCTCAGGTACTAAGAAGAGGGGGCTTTGTCTACAGAAAGTAGAGAGGGTATGGCGATAGACACCAGGTGTATAAGGAAACACCTCAGGTCATAGCATCTTTCACCAAGTGCAGAACACCTCAAGGTTTATGAGCTCACTCTTGCATGTAGCTAGCTGGGTGCACAGAGGGGGACACTTAGTATTAGAGTAGAAAACGATTCTCAAAAAAGGTGAAGATTTAGTCATTCCCCAAGGATTGGGGGAATGGGTGGGAGAGGGCTGGAAAGAGACCTTCCTGAATCGTCAAAGAGCATGGGCAAGGAGGAGGTAGAAGGATCCCATAACAACAAACATTATTCTAATAGCAGTGAGTAGTAGTATAACAGCTACTATTTGGTAAAGGCTTATAAATAAAGCACCATATTAAGCACCTCACAGTTACTTATTTAATCTTCACAAGATTCCTAAGACATAGACACTATGACCCCATATTTTAGATGAGAACCTGGAGGCACAGAAGGATTAAGTAACTTGCTCAAGACATAACAACCAGGAAATTGCCCAACAGGGAGTTGTTCCCACAGGATCAAAGAGAACCTGATTTTTCACCCTTTTAGAAATACCTTAAGCCTATTATTGTCGTTGCCTACTGCCTTAGCTCCTCCTGATAAAAGTGTGTGGGTGTCCATCTTGAGAAACCAGAAGGTGGGAGCTAGCGAGGTGCTCCCTGTAGGCAGCCTGTTTTGGGGAGAGGGCCCATGTGAGGTGGTAAGGAAAGGCTTGGGGGAGAAGCAGAGACGCTGTGCCAGAAGGAATGGGGGTCTTCCCAGAAGCAGTGCCTATAATACCCTTTGCTCAGAATAAGTCTTCAGTAAAGTGGCAGAAAACGTTTGGGAATTTGGAGATTGGATCAGTCTGGGCTCTTGGCTGTAAGCAACAAAAGCAGAGGGAATCTGTTGCATGTATCAGGACACTCAAATCTGTGGGAAAGAACAGGAAATGAGAACTTCATGATGTCAAGGGATAGGCGTGGAGAAACACAGCACCTTTTCATACCTGAGCAGCCCACACGGGATGCCAGCACCACTGTGAGGAAAGGCCTCCAATGGTCCCCTCTGTATGTGTGGCCTCTTTGATGATTTCTTGGAAGCCCACAAAGTCTTGTTACATTGGCCAGTCTCCAGGAAGCTAGGGAATAAAGTTAGGAAGGCTCTGTCCTCCTCAGTTTCTGCAGTGGAGGAAAGACTGGAACCAGCCTCATCCTAAGGCAGCAAGTGCTGGGAGAGAGGAAATTTCTGAAAGGAATCTGTGTGCTGCTGGGTAGGGAGATAAATTCTGGGCGGACAAAGGTGAGAAATGCACACTTAGGTGTCAATGCAAATGAGCCTGAGACAGGAGGGTCTGAAGAGAAGGAGAACCCCATCCTCCTGGTCACCTCCTCTAAGAAAGCGCCCACTTCCATGTGCCCAGAGCTTCTTGCTGGTGTCCAGAGCCTCTAGGACCACAGGAAATCCCACCACTCTGGTGCATTGTTGTCTGTCCAGGACACAGAAGTTTGAAGGTAACAGAAGCCAGGACCAGCAAGACTCCAGTCTGAGGGAAGCTGCAGGCAGGTCAGAAGGGACCCAAGGAAGGTTCATCGAAATGGAGTGAATAAACCTACCCCAGGGGAACAGGGAGGTCAAAAGAAATTACCAAATTACCCATTAGAGAGAAAGCTTTCAATGCGGTGCTTGGAGAGGCATCAGCAGGGAGGGGCAAGCAGCACTTCTACTTGGAAACCACGGAAGCGAGAGTTCCATCTTCCTTTATTTGCTCACCTTTCTGTCCCACCTGGGGAGACTGCTGATGTTGTTCTAATGCTCATTATATTTCTGTTTTCACTTCCTTTTTATTTCCCTTTGTCTTAATTTTTTCTCTCTCCAAGGCTCTTGGGGAGAAGGTAGGGAAGCAGTATTGCAGACATTCAGAGACTGAGGATAACTGGAGACAGATAGGGACAAAGGCCTTGGACAGTTGATAGGATGGATGAGCTGCCAGAATTTGGAAGACTGGCCTCTCCTCCCAGCAGTGCCACCTCCCCACATCTCACCCTGAACACTGGACTGCTTCTAGCCCTAAAACCACCTTTGTACAAAACAGAAAAAGGTGCCCCTTCCTCCAGGCAAATGCAAAACAAACTGTATTTCATCTCTACTTGTCCCTCTGCTGGGTTCCTTATACAGTGAAAAAACTGCACAACCTCACATAGCAGCTTTGTTCAGTCGACTCACATAAACTCTGTGCCTCTATTTCTCCATTCACAAAAAAAGATAACAGGACCAACCGCCCTGCTTGAGTTGTATTCTTTTTATTATGAAGTTTGACATACAAACAGAAAAGTGAATGAAGCAACGTACAATGTCCCTGGGGTAACTTCAGAAAAATGAAGTAATGCTGGAGAAGCGTTTTTAGCTTAGGGAGTTAAAAGTGCTTAAGTCAACCTAACTGGTTATTAAGTCAGACCCAATGTTTTTTCATACCTTCAGAGGGAGGGTTTAGGTTGAGTATCTGTTCTGAATTGAGACCCTGCTGGGCTCTATTAGGGGATGCCTGTGACTTCTGAGCTAGGCTATATAGTACAAGCTTAGAGCTGAGCTAAAGCATTGGGTCCAAGCAAGGGTCAGTTAAGGAGGTCAGAAGAGAATATCAGGGAGGGTGATGGGCAACAGTGAGGAGACTAGTTCCTTCCTCCTCCCAGCCTGGATTGCTGCTCTGCAGTGCCGGGTTAAGGGTGGCAGGAGTCGGGGAAATGCTGTAGGAGTTGACTGGCAGGTGGTCCTCTCTTCCTCCTCCCTTCACAATTGAGTATAGCTCACACTGAGGAGGGGAAGCCTGAGTCACTCGCCCATCCAAACATTTAGTAACTCTCAGTACCACAGATAACTTATCTGGCAGAGTTAGACTGACCTGACCTGCTGCCTCCAAACTGTGTGATCTGGACACAATATCTCTCTGAGCTCCAGAGTCCATATCTGTCAGACAGGAATAATAGGACCCATCTCACAGGATTCCATCAGTTTCACATGAGATAAGCAGTCAACAGAACCTAGCTATCATTGTCATCACATGAGACTAGAACTCAGATCTCTTGGCGATCAGGCTCACTGATTTCCCTGGTCCATGTTACACATTCTCTACCCTCACTGGGGGGTGGTTCTAATGAAAACTAGCTCATCACCCTGCCCTCAGAAGCAAGCTACCAAAATAACTCTTCTTCGTGTCACTTGGTAACTTTTTTTTTTTTTGAGTTGGAGTCTCACTCTGTCGCCCAGACTGGAGTGCAGTGGCATCCTGGCCACCGCAGCCTCAACCTGCTGGGCTCCGGTGATCCTTCCACCTCAGCCTTCCAAGTAGCCGGAACTACAGGTGCATGCTACCATACCTGACTAATTTTTTATTTATTGTGGTGATGAGGTCTCACCAAGTTGCCCAGGTGGGTCTCGAACCCAGGGGCTCAGGCAATTCACTCACCACAGCCTCCCAAAGTGCTGGGATTACAGGTTGAGCCACCGAGCCCGGCCACTTGGTAATTTTTAATGGAAGCCTTCAACAGCTTGAGAGGTTAAGTAGCCATGTGCTGAGCAAAATCTCTTGTTCCTGGTCTCTTGGAAGAACCCCCTTTCTCTAATGACACTGATCTGGTTAGGAAGAGGCTTGTGCCTAGGGAAATTTTTTGTTTATTTGTATGGTTGGTTGGCTAATGAGGACAGAAAACAGCTCAATGGCAATGCCTGTGTCCAATATTTATTCAGGTTCTGGCAGAAGTCAATCTCTTTCCAGGTCCCTGAGAAAAATTTGTCAACGACCTTAGGCCTGCTGCCCCAGATAGTCAATTCAACTCCCCTCATGCCTGCTCTACTTGGGCTGTGTCAGTCCCTTCTCTTGAGGATATGGGCACAGGATCTTGGGCATGATAATTACAAGGTATAGATATTCATGAACAACTGTGACTGAGAGGGCTCCATCCCAGATAAGTAGAGGATTACAAAGAATTCCCCAACTCTAGCCTGCTAAGGTGCTTGGAGATCATTTAGATAAATAGGTCTATGCCCCTCCTGGAGAAGGCTCATCCATGGATGCAACCAGAACATTTCTAAGTACCCTGAAATCGTTCAAAAAATTTTATCTATGTGTGATATGTGAGTCAATTTAGGAAGAGAGTAGAGAGCCTTCATTGATTTTCAAGAAGATCCACACCCCTCAAAGTATTAAAAACAAATGAAGAAGAATCAGGAATCAAGAGCACATATCCATGGAAACCACAAAGACACTCTATGCTTGAAGCAGGCCAGGGGGAGGATGAAAGGAATTGGTGAGGATCACCAATGAGCCAGAAAGCACATTCATATTTAAAAACATATACAATAAAAACCCTCTTTAGGACAAACTGAACATGCTATGAACATGCTGGGCCAGATCTGGCCCACTGATTGCCAATGTGCAAACAATCAACAAAGAAAAGAAAGGACTTTCTTGAAGTCCCAAAGCTGGTCAGTGGCATCCCACACCTCTGACACTCAGGCCAGGGGGCCTTTCCATAACACCACACAGCTGCTCTTATATCCACAGAACAAGAGCAACAGAGGCCTGGGCTTGGATGTACACTTTAAGCAGAAAAGAAGTAAGGATCAGGGTGGCCCAAGGAAACTTCTCATTAGAAGTGAGGCCTTAGTTGAATTTTGATAAATGGAGAAAAACTATGTTTGGCAAAGAAAATATAACTAAGACAAATGTCTACAGGGCATTTGACCAAAAGAAGATAAGAGTTAAGGCAAAAATCTCAAGAGTTTTCACTGAAACCTGCTAAAGAGGGTGGAGTCAAGGAAACCTCCACTTTAGAGATAGGAGATTGACATTTCTCCACTTTTTGATGTGGGGAGTGGTGGTATTGGCCTTCCACTTTGACAGGGAGTTACATGAAAGGTTTAACAAAAATAATGAGTAATACTTTAAACAAAAGTATTACTAATTTGTTATCCATCCTATGTTGGATTAGTAATCCTTGTGCCTGGAAGAAGATTTTAAAGTTGTTAGCAATTTGGCACTTAAAAGCAATTTAACCTAATCAGCTCTTCATGACCTTCATAACACAGATCCCGTCCCATCCCAGCCATCTATCTGCTGTCCCTCACCTGATGTTAGTACATGTGTATATCTGCCCTCTGTGATGACATGGAGCAGACCACCACCCAATCACCTTAATGACCTTCCCCCATCAAAGGGAAAGATTTTAAAAGATTTGACTTTGAGCAGCCAGCCACCATTGCTTTACTAAGCCATGGTCTGATCATGTGGTTCCTTGAGCCAATGTCGCCATGTTTCCTAGGGTCGCCATGATTCCTAGCCTTGGCCCCCTCCCCTACATTGGGGAGGTGAATCTCCTCTCTCTCTCCCTCTCTTTCTTTCTCATTTACTTTTAAAATAAACTATGTCATCCAATCAAAAAAAAAAAAGAAAGAAAGAAACCTGCTTTGCCTAATTAACACCAAAGGTCAGAAAAGGAAAGACCAAGGCTTTCAGGAGACAGACTTGTCAGGCCATTAGTGCTCTCATGAGCATTGGTTGGGAGGTTTTGAGGCACATCTGGGTTTGTAAAACAGTTCCACTCAAAGACACCAATGCCTGACCCACACCTGTGCCAGACAAACAGCAGCCCAGCCTGAGTGTTAGTCCCTACAGTCTGAGTCAGAAAAATAAAGATGGATTTTTATCCATCTCACCAACTGCTTACAACAGGGGAAAATGAGAGGCCAACCAAATCCTGCTATAGGGAGTGTGGCCTTCTCATGCCCTACAGGTGACTGAACTGGCTCAAGCCAGAGGAGAGAGGTGTGACCTGAGAGGCAAGTGGCTGACAGCTGAAGGACGTGATTTGAAAGATAACACTCCACTTAGCCCAGCCTTGGGCAAGCACAAGGATAGAAAACTTTATTTACAACTGCAAGGAGATGGTTATAGGTCACGATGGTATGAGAAAGCTCCGACCTCTCTCCCTACATTAGTGTTGAACAGGGGATAACATGGAGGTACTGAGGCAGCTGCTCCATGTGCTAGAAGTGATTATGGTTACGCTTCACAAATTGCCCACGAGCAAGCTATTCTCATGTTCTCTTTCTAGTCTCTCTGGGCTGGATAACTTCTTTTTCTCCTCCAGGTCTCCTTCCCACCCTGTTTTCTGTGCTAGGAGGTTGACCTGTATGCGCCACATCAACAGAATTCTATGTCCTCTCAGCCGAAGGAGAGTCTCAGCAGGAGTTCAGAGGGAGAGAGGAATTGAGGTAAGGTATTTAGTCCCCCCACCAACAGGACATCAAGACTGGCTGCCACAATCTAGCCTATAACTTTTATGTAACAACTAGTATACACACACATTTACAAATGCATAGGAAATGACTTGGAAGAGTTAAAAAAACTGGTGATCATTAACTATAAGAAGGTTGGAAAGATTTGGATGAGTTAGGAAGTAAAGATAAACCTTTTTGTAAAAAAAAATTGTGTTTGGATTTTTTTATTAGCATGTATTCATTAATTCTTTTTGTAACTTAATTAAACATTAAGTAACTGCATTGGACATTTATTATGTTTTAAGATATCAAGGATCAACCTCCCTTTCCAACTTCCCTCCCATTGCCTTTTAGGGGGAACTGCGGCTTGTTCAAATCAACCCAATCACATTCTGGATTTATACCAGAATTCAGATTGATTGGACAATACCTTTCTATATTGTCAAGGTTGAAAAGATCATATCTACTCCCTGCAACTCAGGGTTCTAGATGTCACTTAGGTTCTGTCAATTAGATGCACTCACTTGAGATCAGTTCAGAAGAGGGGTTATGTGCAGATAGAGATTAAATGATCAAGGCATTTTATTAACATAGGTTATGGCACAGGAGGCTTCCTAGTTGTGGCAGGGGTAGCAGCTTCCTTGGTTGCTCAGTGCTAAAGTCTAGTTTTCAGAGTTATTCCTTTTTTTTTTTGAGTTGGAGTCTCACTCTGTCACCCCGATGGAGTGCAGTGGCCGCTCCTGGCCACAGCAGCCTCAACCTGCTGGGCTCCAGCGAGCCTTCTACCTCAGGCTTCCAAATAGCTGGAACTACAGGCACGCGCTACCACACCCAGCTAGTTTTTTGATTTATTGTGGAGATGTGGTCTCGCCAAGTTGCCCAGATGGGTCTCGAACCCGCAGGCTCAGGCAATCCACTCACCTCAGCCTCCCAAAGCGTGAGATTACAGGCTGAGCCACTGAGCCCGGCTCAGAGTTATTCCTAAAATGTCAGCCTAGACTCTTGTGTTCTTTAGAGTTCTCCAGAGAAACAGAACCAGGATGTATAGAGGGGGAGAAAAAGAGATAGTTCACAAGGAATTGGCTCATGTGATTATGGTGGCTAGCAAGTCCCAAGATCTTCAGAATGGGAGAGAAGCTGGAGACACAGGAAAGCTGGTGCTTTAATTCCAGTCGAAGTCCAAGGTCCTGAGAGAGTCAATGGTGTAGTTCTGGTCCAAAGGTGAGCAGGCCCAAGTCCCAGAAAGAGCTGACGGTTCAATTTGACTCCAAAGACAGGAAAAAGCCAATGTCCCAGTTAAAAGGCAATTGAAGCAGGAAGAATTCTCACTTATTCAGGGAAAGGTCGGTCTTTCGATTCTATAAAAATGAATGAAATGTCTTTTGCAGCAACATGGATGGAACTGGAGGCCATTACCTTAAGTGAAATAATTCAGATACAGAAAGTCAAATATCACATATTCTCACTTATGAGTGGGAACTAAATAATATGCATACATGGACATAGAGAAAATAATAATAGAGACTCAAGTTGCAGAAAGGTGAGAGGGTAGAAGAATAATAAATTACTTAACGGGTACTAGGTACACTATTTGGATGATGCCCACACTAAGCCCAGATTTCACCACTATACATCTATGTTACAAAGTTAACTCTTGTACCTCAAACTCTATTTAAATTCCTTGATTTAAAAATGTTTTAAAAGTCTTTTCCTTAAACTAGCTTAATGTGAATAAGAATATCAACCAATAGAGTAAACCCCAGCAGTACCTTCAAAACCAAAAAGTGCTTGGGAATGAGAATGAAAGGACAGGCCAGGTCGAGAGCAGGAAATGCATTTTTTTACTCTTCTTCCTAAATCTTAATACAATAATGAGAAAGTAGAAGATATGCTCTTGGAGAAATGCACACTTTAAGTAAAAATTAACTTTGCCAACTTTGTCTTTTTAGGAACAGACTTCCAGGTATCAGAGGTATCTCATAGTGTCAATCAAGCTTGCCTAGAGTAAAGGGAATTTACAAGGCCTAAGATATCACACATTGGTCAAGGACTGTAAAAGTCATGAAGCTTGTAATCACAAAAGTTATAGCCCATCCAGAGGGGGAGCAGGTGGGGACTTTAATCTTCCAGTAGAATGGGCCCTATCTACAGGGAAGTCAAGATCCCCCCACCCCACCCCCCAAGCTACCTACTGGGAATGCCTAGGAGGTAAGGAGGAAGTGCGCACTCCATTAGCTCCAAGGAATGTCTTTCGGGAAGATACAGAATTGGAATCCTTGTCACACCCTTCTCTAGGGGCTATGATAATGTGGGTGAACATTAATGAGTCTCTGTCTCACAGGATCTCCAAGACATCCACAGGTGGTTGATAAGAAAGTCATGGGCAGTCACGTGCAGTTACAAGCAACACCTCCAAGAAAAGGATTTAAGCCAAGACTTGGGGAGCTATGAGGTCACATTCACCTAGAGTGTAGGCCTACTCCCTGTCTGTGGGGGGTGAACTTTTCTTAAATAAATCTCTTCTTCTCTCATCTCTGTGTGTCGCAATTCTTTGCATCTACTCGGATCTCCGGGTTGCCAGTGCACACCTTCGGCTTGCCAGCCCCAGCAGTGCTGCGTGCCTCCCCCTCTCCTCTCCACCTTGACCCGGTCCGTCTGTACCCTAACAGAGAATATGAAATTGGGTAACTCACATGGTTAGATTTGAAGACAGTGAATGATCTAATGACCATTAGAAGACTACATCTAGTGGTCCTTGGCTCCAATAGTATAAATTATATAGTCACTTGGGATCAAAGGCCTACGGAAATAAAGTCTTAGGTGGACAAAATGGCTGATGGGATACACCATTATGGGCTCATGAAAAATGCAGAATGCAAAGTATTTCTCACTGTATTGAAAAATGTAAAGGAAAAAATTGTAGGGCTCTAGGTTATACATCTTTTGCTCAAGGCACAATAGGAAAACCAGGGAATGTTTATAACTGCTACAAAAGAATCTTATTTTTCTATATCCACAGGGTAGACATAATCAAAAATGAGAATCAAAGTCTGCGCCTATGGGCGGCTGAATTCATACTCATTTTCAATGCTTTAAGTACAAATTAGGACACTGAATGGGCAAAAAAATGAGAATTGAATTGGTAATATTTGGGAGGATTTAGTTGACTCTGAGTATTCTAAATCCAAACCCCACTGATAACTATTTTGTAGCAGAAATGGCCTTTC
Organism: Tarsius wallacei; assembly: GCA_963574415.1. NCBI lineage: Eukaryota > Metazoa > Chordata > Mammalia > Primates > Tarsiidae > Tarsius > Tarsius wallacei. The sequence goes on from CAUYQG010082202.1 coordinate 16,635, forward strand.
CTACTGTATCTGAAGGGTATGATACTGTCTCTGTTGAAGAGTACATCATGACCTCACCTGAAGTGGTAACATTGCAAGGGGATATTAATTGCCCTCTTATCCCATACCCAATATCTTCCAGACTCTAGAGTCAGATCAAATTGAAGACTAAACTCTGACCTTTTTTTCCCTTTCTTGCCAAATTCCTAAGAGGTTTGGGAAGTTATACCCTATAAAGTCTCATCAGATGAGTTCTTACTAACCCTATATAATGTAGCTTACTTTCCAATCTAACTGTGGCATAACATCACATAATAGATAAAAAAGGAAATAAAAAATATTTTATGACCCTGCAAAGCTGTTTTTTTGGTGGGGAAATATTTGCATGTACAGAGAGTCTCCATTCACATAGCCAGATCTTTCCCCTTCCAGGACTTCCCACATTCAGGAGGGATTAACTGAGAATCTGACACCTTTAAAATCTGAATAACAGATTTGCCAGCTGTTCACTCTAAGGGCTGCCACCTGTGAGGCTCCATCTACATATCAAGAACCTTGGCTTTCCCAACTCTCCTTATCTCAACTCAGCATTTCCTTTACAGACTTCAAAATTCTTTAGACAGAATTTAACTCTGCCAATAAGAAAATCTTTGAATCTACCTGCAAGTTCCTGCTTGGAGATGTCCCACCTTCCCAGGCTGAATCAATGTGAATTTCACTTGTATTGATTTATGTTTTGCCTGTAACTTCTGTCTCCCTAAAAATGTATAAAGTCAAGCTGTAATTCAACCATTTGGGACACATGTTCTTAGGACCTCTTGGGACAATGCCACAGCCTAGGTCACTCACATTTGTCTCAGAACAACCCTTCTAAATATTTTACAGAGTTTGGCAATTTTCATCAACAAAACTCAAAGTCAAGCCCACGAACAGAAGGACAAAACTAAAATTGCAAGATTTGCACAGTTATCAGTAAAAACCTAGGGAAACGTATGAAATGGATACTGAAGGTGCTAAGCACAGAAGGCAGAAGGAGTTTTAGTTCAAGCTGCATCTGTAGATGTAGATGTGCTTCCCAGAGATTCTGGATTCAGTGGGCTAGATATGGCTAGTTATGGTTCTAAGTGTTTGCTTATTTGGTTGGGTAAAACTGAACTAAATGGCGACCTACACTGAATATAGTGTAAATGCCAGAAATTCCTTGGTACAATATAGAAGGAATCCACATAGAAAGATGAGAATATTGGAATGAATTTATTCTGTTAAATAAAATGTATAGGAGGTTACTGGATAGACTGAGCACCTACCATGGATCCAATAGACCAAAATAGCATCACTCATGCTGAAGTTTCACACTACCAAGTGAGGGACCCAAGAGACTTGAAAAGCTATACTTGCTGTAAACCCCTACTCACATTCGCTGCACTGTATTCTATGTAAACTCCTACCTCACGTTCGCTGCACTGTATTCTATATACCCCCCCTTACCTTGTGTTTGATATATTTTATAAATTCTACCTCAGACCCTGTGAGACTAGGCACGTAATGGGTGCCTGGTGGTGACTACAATTGTAAAGTTACACCTTGATTTAAGCAGTGTTTATACTTAACTTTGTTAACCTTTGCTTATCTCAATTACTATGGTGGCTTTTTCAGCTTTTGTAACAGCAAAGCAAGCAATAAACCCCTCCCAGACATTCCTTTGCTTAGATTATGGTAGACTCGGTGGCGCCAGCCACCCCCCTAGTGGGCTCTGTGTTGTTTCAGACCTCCTGCTTGCATGCCAAAGTTAATTTACGATAAACCTAGCTTATCTGGCAATCCATTCTGCCTGTTTAGCTGTTACCTGCCCATCACAGGCAAGATTAAGCCCGTGAAAAATCATACACAAACCAACCAATCAGTATCTCTGTAACCGTGTATATGCAATTCTATCCAATCCTGTGTGTACAAGTTTGTAAAAGCCACCCCACTCCCCCAGAATTATGTATAGAAGGTGCGTGTTAACCTGAGTCGGGGTTCACTCGTTCCTGAACCGCTGTGTCCGTTTCAAACGTGAGCCTAGACTCGAGCCTGAATAAAAACCCTCATGTACTTGCATCGGAGCTGGCTCTTTAATGGTTTCTCAGACTTA
>CAUYQG010082206.1:0-63049 GCA_963574415.1 Tarsius wallacei
CCTCAGCCTTCCAAGTAGCTGGAACTACAGGCGTGTGCTACCACACCCGGCTAATTTTTGATTTATTGTAGAATGAGGTCTCGCCAAGTTGCCCAGGCGGGTCTCGAACCCGCGGGCTCAGGCAATCCACTCACCTCAGCCTCCCAGAGCACGGGATTACAGGCTAAGCCACCGAGCCCGGCTTACTTTGCAGCTTTGAGAGGATACATTATACATGTGTAAAGTGCCTCCCCCACCCCCATCTCTGGCTTCTTCTTCACTCTGATTTGCCCTCCGGTTGGTCTAAGGTGCTCAGATGCTCAGACAGAGCACAAGGCACCCACCCAGCCTCCACAATGGGATCTGGGATTTGGGCTGGAGGGAACAAAAGAAAAGGATACTTGTTATGGTCTAAAAACCTATAATTTGTTTTTAAAGAAAATGCTTCTCGAAGCATGCGTCTTTCTTCCCACTCCTCTTTCCCTAATGTTATAGCACTAAGAGGAGAAGAAAAGCTGTTAAGGAAACATCTTTTTGGCTCAAATGAATGATGAAATATATGGAGCTATTGTTATGCTTTCATAGCTATTTATACACTACATTATTATGCACACTCTACTGGTGTTTTTCCATTGAAGGCAAAATCAGATTAGATGAAAGTGTTTTCCTTTTGTTTCTTCTCTCTTCACTGTTTGCAGTAACTTTTCTACCTTCAGGTGACTTGGGCTCAGTTCCTGAGAAGGCTGATTGGCCTTAAGGCAATGGGGGAAGCCAACCCATCTCCTTCAGGAGCCAGGGGAGAAAATGCCCAATCTTTTCTTGTCAGCCTCTTTTGGGGTCAACGGGGAAAGTTGTCAGAAAAAGCCCATTTCTCACTTTCCCTCAAGTTTCTGCTCAAGTTTCTACTGTCTAAAAGTCCAGAATCAAAGAATAAGTCTTCAAGCATACTTCTTTTGCTAAGGAATAATGTGTATGTGTGTGTAAATGTGCACACTTGTGTGGATTGATTGGTTGGTTAGTTGGTTGATTGATTTTATTTACAAATGCCTTAAACAGGTCTTTCTAAGAAACGATGAAGATTTATTAATGCTGCAGCTTATCTGTATACGTTCAAATGCACTTTAAGTCATTTTTTTGGTGTATAAAAAGAAAAGTAAAAATTAAGTCTTATCACCAAATAACTTCTGTGAGGCCCAAGTCTTGATTCATCCTTTCACTGTACCTATTATCAGCCTTTATGCTGAATTAAGATGTAAAATTCCAAACAATGGGTGGGCAATGTGACACTCTTAGCAGTCACATACCACGATATCCTTTGAGTTCCATGCTCCATTTTAATTAAGTGCTATTTTTATTTTATTTTTCCCTCTGAAAACCAAGGCTGCTGGCGAAGTGTCTAAACACTTGTATAAAGTGTGGAAGAAGGTTTGTACTCTGATGACAACTGCAGGAAACCTGGGGGTGGAGTGGGAAATGTCATTGCAAAAGCCTGCATCCTTCCAATTTTTGCCAGACCAGTAGCTCTCCGAATGCAGTTTAGAGGTGATAGTCTATGTAAAGAGAGAGCAGGGGTGATTGAATATGTTCTCTCTCAACAACATTACCCGTGAATTGAAAACAGGCTTGCGATGGATTAAATAGAGATGGATTAAATACTTCCCCTTAGATTATTTTTGTTTTTCCCATGCAGGATCAGTCCCTGTTAGGATTGAAAGCAAGTAACTGCAGCAGAAGGAGACACTGACCCATTTATATTTTTCTTAAATCACTAAATATTTTCCCTGAGGGGTATGAAAACAACAATAGATTTGATCCATTAGACGAGTCAGATAGGCTACAGCCTCAGAAGACTAAGACACCTCCTTCAATGTCACCACCACAAAATATGAGCCATTTTCAGAAAATTCTTTTTTTTATGAGCTATCTTTATTTTGCACAGTATCTTCATCAGAGCATACTGTCTTGCAATTTGTTTTAGAGCCACAGTTTCCAGAAGACAAAAACATTAGAGACCTTGGAAGGGAAATGAGATTATTTTGTAAATTATAACACCCACTATTTTATAGTTTATTCTACAGTACTATGTTGTCAATGAACATGCATAGATTTATATAAGCAAATGCTAGACATTAAAAACATTTGGAACAGGAAAATGTCCCAATGACAGCAAACACTGTCTTCCATCCTTTCCTTCCTCCTTCTCTCTTCCTCCACACCGCCCCCCCAAAACTACTTGCTAAAAAAAAAAACCTGTGAATTGTTGGACCTTAAATCACTTCAGGTTGTTCAACTTGAACAGTTTTTCCAGATTCACTTTCATCTTTCAAATTATCAGCTAAGTCACAGAAAGTATACAGTTTCTCCCTGTAGCCAAAAAGCTTGTCTCCGTTTCGTAGTACTCAGTAGACAACCTCAAATATTTCCTCTTCTTAAGTTTTAAAAACACAGGTTTAAGAACTTGATTTAATCTTCAGTGAATTATAGTGAACTAAAGCACATAGAAGGTGATCCGGTTTCCTCACTGCTAGTAAATAGACGAAACTAACTGGCACCCAGAAAGAAACCTATTACATTAATCCAGCCTGAAACTCCAGGCACTTTGAATTAATTCAATACGAATACCCTAGGGAATGGAATCCAAGCTCTAAAATTATATGCAGGGAGGGGGAATGCCCTTTATTTATCACTAAACCGTAACATCCACATCCACTTCCCAGAGGTGTAACTTTCTGGCCTTGATACTCCATGTCTTCATGTCTCTTTCTTTCTTGTGACATGTCATTGCCCACATTGTAAGCTGTATATGCCATGGTGTGGTCTGCTGTTTCGTGTGATGACTGCTCATCAATAATTCATAGTAACCTAAGTTCTAGCACAGGGGACCCATTCAGATCCAACAGACACATTGTACTTTCCCCAAGAAGACTCTGTCTTAAAAGGGGAATCACCTTCATCACACCTAAACTCCAAAAGGTCATCTTGGCACTCTGACCTTTTTTTAGAATAGACTAGTTCACCTGAAATTCTTTCCAAATGAGGGAAGTAGCAATCTTTACAGCACCCCACATTAAAATGTGTTATTAATAACAAGGCTCATGGTAAGAAACAGATACACCTTTATTTTTTTCCTCTAGATACTTGATTATTTCACTCAGCAATTTTTGATTTTGAGTTTATGTGAATCACTCCCTAGCTTTGGAAGACAGATACTAGTCACTCTCTGAATACCCTTTTGTTGCATTCCTGTTTTAAAATGTTTGCTTAATGTCACTTGGGCACTCATTTTCAAATGTTCCCCTCAGTTGTCCTAGATAACAAATGGCTGTTCCCTCATGTCAGCTAACACAGTGAAAGAAGTCAGGGCCAGGCAGTCTAGCTTTTGAGTGTTCCTCCTCACGAATAATTGATCCATCCTCCACTACTTCTCACTGGTAAATTACTTGCTGTCTGCTCTCACCATACAGCTTGAAAATGAGGAACTGCTTCCTGGAGGCACTCCTCCAGCTTCATAGAACAGGACTGAAATGCCAAATGTCCAGGCATCTAGTTAACTGTACCTCTGCCCCCAGCACACATAAATCATGAGGTCTGACTTCTTCAGAGGGAGACAGTCATTTGCTGACAACATATTCATTTACTTCAATTAACAGGTAAAGTTAACTACTTAGCTGTAAAAGACATGAGCGCACGCGTGCGCACACATGCACACACACACACAAAAAAAACACTTATACTTTGTTGATTACACTTTTGGAAACAGAAGGCTGAGGTCATTCAAATTGCACATGTATACAATCTACTTCCTGGGAACAGCCTAACTTTTACTATTTAATACGCTTCTCGTATACATTGAAAGGATCTTCTGTTATACAGACAGTAGGAAGAAAAGTAGGCACCCTTTTCTTATTTTAAGGAGGAAAGCTCAAACTGAATGGGACTCAGGACTTAGTTGATTGATATTTGCAGCAATAATCTCTTCTGTACTTTTAGCAGGGAGGGTGAAAGAAGTAAAAACCAGACATCAAGCTGTGGGGTGTATTTGCCTACAAGTTCAAGTTTTATTTTAGAAGAGAATGCTATTTTAAGGCCATACAACATTGACGTGTTTCAAATATGTGTAGCGCCTTTAAACATAAACACATTTGACAGTAATAGAAATAAGAGTTAAGGAGGACACATTCTATTACTTAATGAAGTGGCTAACAGCAGTTATTTTCTCCACCCTTCAATACTTACATAACTAAAAATTAGATTCCATTTTCCTCAGTCAAGGTAATTAGAAGTACAGTCAGGGCTCAATTTACACACAATTGTCAAAGTGTTAGAAGTCAATTGTTCATAACCCAAAGCTTAGCTTTGGGTGAAAATCAATAGACACGTGTATTTAATCTGACTTATGTTTTTTAAAAGCAATAGGTTGTTTGCCTCAAAACAAGGAAAAAGGGGGTGGAAGTTGAGAAGAAAGAGAATAAAATGCTATCCCTGGCTTAAGACCAGTCAAAGAAAACTTCTGCCAAAGATTCTTCAAGCAATAGACGTATAATGTGCATTCTAGGTGATAATCATCACGCTAGATCCCGGAAATACCTAACAGTTATTAAGGGTGCCAGCCCACAACTCAGTAGATACCTCCTTTCAGGCAAAAACACAATACTTTCAAATGCAAAAACTACCCCATATACCTTCATTTACCCCAATAAAAAGAACTGTCTATTTTTCCAATCAACTGATCCTAATTAAGTGCAGGAAGAAAAAAGTGAAATGGAAATAGTTTATACTAATGTTTGAGTGTGTAATAGTCCTTGAAACTTTCTCAAAGCATTTGTCTCTAAAAAGGATACTTGTCAAGCTAAATTAATTTTCAGCTGCTAAATTTAGGCAGTAAATCAAAGTAAAAAAATAGGAAAGCAAAGAATGATGACATCCAACGTTCCCACATGTATTTCCATTGGGCGAATATACTTAAGGATCAAGCATAAATCCACTCTGTACAACTCAGAGTAGGTCCAAGTATTAGTGTCTCTAAATTTCCCTTGTTTTTCATACCTCTTGGACTTAGCTTCTGGATTTAAAAAATTACTACTAATTCCAAATTCTTTCACAAAAGGGCAAGCTTGAATAAATTACTGAGGCATTCATTTGAATTTTTTAATAATTAACACGTGCAACTCTTAACACACTGACACTTTCACATACATCGTCTCATTTGATCTTCTCATTAGCCTTATAAAATACTTCATAGTTAGAGAACCAAAGCTCAGAAAGGGTAGCATCTTGTCCACAGACACACAACAACCAGGTCTACTTGGCTCTGAAACACACTTGCCTGCCACTGTGTGAGGCTGCAGGAAATGCCTCACTCAATTCCCAAAGACAAATAACTCAAATCCCAAAGACTCTTTTCCTGGGTCCTCCACCTCCCGGAGGCTAAATGAATCAATATACTTCTACAGGCCCTAATAACCTGGGAGTAACTTGGCCACTGGAAAAAATTGGGGGTCATTATTTTTTAAAAGAGTAATAGACTTCACTGAATGCCAACTGCCATGGTTAGTTCTGCAATAGAAAGATCAAGGGTAATAAAAGGGAAAATCCTCACTGAAGGAGTTCATGATCAAGTGGACAAACAAGACAGGTGTAACAGGTAACAATACCAAGAGATGCTAGGTACTATCACAAAGGTATGAATGGAGTCCTGCTAGAGCCAACAAGAGGCACTCCTGCCTGGCATTGGTGCCTCAGTGAAGATAGGCTCAGAACTTAGCCTACTTATCATCCATATGTTTTCTCCCATTTATTTTGTTCTCGTTTTGATGCTCAGTCTCTCCACCATCCACCCACCTCCTTTCACTCCATTATTCATACTTTTAAATAACTGGTGATACCTCTTTGGCAGCATAAGGATCATATCAGTAGAATGTAAGATTCACAGGAGCAGAAAATCTCATCTGTTTTATTCATTGCTGTGTTCTCACGCCTAGAACAGTGCCTGGCACATAAGTAAGCTCTCAACATGTATATATTGGAAGAAAAATCCGAAATTCATTTAAGAATTCTTAAATGTTTTTAATTTAAAAAGAGCAATAATCTTAATAAATTAAAAACAAAAATACCTCCTCCTACCCTTGCCCCTACAGCATAGATTTCTTCTGTTTCATCTACACATGCATTCCTTCATGGTTTCATTTCCCATTTAGTAGCTTCCTCTGTGATTTCCTGGTGTCGCAAGCTGTGAGCTGTTGTGTCCATTCCTGGTGCAGAAGGGGCCTCTCTTTAGTGTAAATGCTGTCACTGATAGCCCGCAGCCTCTGATGTACTGTGTTCTGTATAGATTGGGATTTGGAATTCCAACAGTGGGCTTAACATGACGGACGGCAACAAAGACAGGTCCAACAATATCACCGACTCACTGGCCAACCGGACACTCATTGTCACCACCATTCTGGTAAGTTGACTTCGTGGAATTCAGGGAGTCTTATCTAGACTCCTGTCCTAGACTTTAACGAATTCCTCAAGTATCTTTTTCATGCCAACAATAATTCTGTCTGCTAATGTCCATTTTTAACTGGGACACTAAAATAGCATGTTTGTACATACTTATAATGGGATTGAATTACAAGTTTCTCAAATTGTTCTGAAGATTCCCTCCCTTGCAGCCCATTCCTACTCCATTTCCACTTTCCGTTCCCTCCCAGCTGGTCTTCCTTGCTCTCTGATTGCTGGCTGGTTTCAATCATGAGGCAACTCTGGCAAGAGACCAGGGAAGTATGGGAGGAGAGGTAAAAGAAGCTACTAGTGGTTTTGTCAGAACCTCTGACCTTCCAAACCATAGCTCCTGTACTGCCAATGACACAGTTTCTAGGATCCAGCTGCTCTGGGCTCCAGCAGCGCTCTTTCCTCCCCCTCTGCTCAGCCCTGTGTGGGACAGCCTTTCTGATGAGGCTGTTCCCTGAGTTCTACATCTTGCCCCCAAGTCTTGCCCCCCCCCACCTTTGGCTCCCTTTGCTCTTCTCACAACTCTGTAAATAGCCCCTTTATTAACTGTTCTTCAAAAGTCCTGTCTCCTGTTGGAGCCTGGGTCATACTCCCATCCAGCCACTAGACACCTGCCAGTTGTTCGATCTTCCCTCTTCCTTTCTCAAGGGAGTTGAGCAGGAGTAGCTCTCTCTAAAATCTTTGCTTGCAGACATCCCTGCCTTACGTCAGTCCATCATGTCAGATCAATTTATTTGTAGAATTGTTAACTTGTGAGAATTGTTCATTCAGAGTAAAAACTGTTTTGCTCTTCTGGTCACTACTTTCTCTGTGACTGTCTTATTGAAATAAAGGGTCTTCTATTGGATTTACATGACCCAACTTGTTTATGTGATAAGCCTACACATAGACAACATGCCAGCAGTATAGCAACTATTATAATTTTATAAAGCAAAATAAACTTTCATTTAGTTGAATGAGAATTAAAAAGGTGATAGATGCAGGGTAGTAAGAAAATGTCTGTTACTCATAGGATAGGGGATTGATCCTGTAAGCATATAAGCAAAGAATGATAAGATGTGAGATTTGAGGTGTTTTCAAGTGTGAAAATGGTATTGATGGCAAAAGAAGACGTAAAAATGGCCTTTGAAACTGACTACACTGAAGAAACCAAACAAAATAGATAGCAAGTGAATAATGAAATTGAGATGAAATTTAGATGAGGAAATGAGAGTAGTCAGTAGATATGAAGGTTGAAGAATGAGCAGAAATATTTGGTGATTTAGACTTCTCTTTTGTAAGTAGGTGAGGCTCCTAGATAAAAAGCCAGGAAAGAGGGCATCATACAAAAAAAAAAAACTTGGATGTAGGCACAGTGGGAGGCCTGGTATCTGGGTCCCCATTGCCCTCTGCGCTTTTCCTCCTCTCAGATCCAAAGTTCAAATGTGACTGAATGTCCAGTACCCCGTTCACTTACAGCCCCACCCTCAGCAGGGGAAAAAATGCTCCCATGCAAAGAAACAGGAGAGAAAGAAAAAATAATATATGAAGTGTTCTGTATTTGTTGAGGGCGTAGGCAGGAAGGTGAGTGACTGACTTCAGTACTCTCAATTCTTCAAAATCATTTTCAAATATTTTGCATCTCCAGGCTGCTGATGGAGTAAATTCTTCTTTTCATTATAACAGGGTTTTCATATTCGGTTTGTTTCATTTAGGAAGAGCCCTATGTGATGTACAAGAAATCTGATAAGACCCTGTATGGAAATGACAGATTTGAAGGATATTGCCTGGATCTGTTGAAAGAATTGTCAAACATCCTGGGTTTCATTTATGATGTTAAACTAGTCCCTGATGGCAAATATGGAGCCCAGAATGACAGAGGAGAATGGAACGGGATGGTTAAAGAACTCATAGATCATGTAAGTAAAACTACTTATATCTCTGGAAAAAAATGCATAATAAGAGAAAGTAAAAAAAGAGAGAGAAAACAAAATTGTGACAAAAGAAATATTTTTTAATCTTAAAAAATATGTTGTTTGGATTTTTTTTTAAGTAGAAAACAACTCTAGAAATGGAGTTTGCTTACTTAGAAAGGCAAGTAAGGATAAAGATTGATGCTAAAAATTTATGGATCCATCCTTCACACTGAAGATAAACTTGAGTGATTCTTAAATTAAAAAGAATTCTAAAGTTTTCAGCTCAGAGCAAAATCTCATCTTGTCAACTGAAGATCAAGTTGCTCGTTCCTTCATGTGTTCACATGCCCTTTTTAAAGACATCCTGCTGCATTTTTTTCTTCATTTAAGTTCTAGAATGATGTAGTGTGTATGTGTATGTGTGTGTGTGTGTGTGTGTGTGTTTTATACTTTCTGGTTTCTTTTTGCTGTTCAATACTATTTAATAAACATAGTTGTGTAAACCAACTGTTTTTGTATTATAATAAATCATCACAGATGCTTTCTGTGTGAGACACGGTTTGAGTTAGGTATAGGAATCAGTAGTACCTAGGAAAAGAGCAGACATTTGCAAAGAAACTAGGGTAAGCTGACAATTTTGGACTTGCTTTTCCAGAGGGCAGACCTGGCGGTGGCTCCTCTTACCATCACCTATGTGCGGGAGAAAGTCATTGACTTCTCCAAACCCTTCATGACCCTGGGCATCAGCATTCTCTACCGGAAGCCCAATGGTACCAATCCAGGTGTCTTCTCCTTCCTCAACCCTCTGTCTCCAGATATTTGGATGTATGTGCTCTTAGCCTGCTTGGGAGTCAGTTGTGTACTCTTTGTGATTGCAAGGTAAGTTCGAGAACTCCTAAATTCACAAGTATAGGTCAATCCCAGATAACTATTTGTTGTCGAGCTAGACAAAATTTAAGAACTTTAAAGTGCACTTTTAGTTTTGTCTAATGTTCTATTATCTCAAGGTTTCTACATAAAAACCACTCTGTGAATTAATGTCTTCTAATTATTTATAAACTTACTTTTAAAAGAGAGTAAGATGATATGCTTTTATATTAGTTTAATTTTGTCAGCATTACAAGCAACATAAAATGACCATTTCTCCATCTTCCCTAACTTACATTACAACAAAAACAATGTCTCAACTAATAAGTCTAAAATGTTTCAATAGAAATAATAAAATGGTGTTAAGCTATTTGACCCTGAAATATTTGGATAAGCAAAACAGAAAAAAAAAAGTTAGCTAGGGAATTATCATAACAAACAAAAAGCACTGGAATAAAAAGATTGTGAAATCTTCAGGAATAAAAAAAATACTTTGAAAATCTATGAAATTTATTTTTTTAAACTTTAGAGAGTTAAAGAGAAATCTACAAACAACACTAAAAGAAAAGATTACTTACATATAGAGCATGGAGGCATGAAATCTTTGTGCTGCCATTAAGATGATTCCATTGAGGGTTTTTTTTTTTAAGATTTAACTCTGTATTTAACCATTCTACTCTACACAGCTCTTCAAAGGATTTTTATACCTTTCAATAAATCATATTTTCTAAGTACCTTTGATGGTGAATTTGAAACAGTTATTTTATCTTTCTGTTGACTTAAACATTTGCTATCCCTAGATAAGCCACATAAAAAAATAATAATTGCTTTTGTATGTCCCTACTTGTTTTCAATCTTTTTCACCTTTCAACAAAACACAGTGAACTTTTTCCCTAATCAATTTTTGTTTTCCCTCCAGGAATTTCTAAGAGAAATATTTCTTCATGCTAGTTCTTTGTCATTGTCCACTGTCTGGTTTTGATTAATGCCAGGTAACTCTTTCCCTGGTATAATTATAAAGAAAGCTTGGAAAAAATAACCCAAGCTGGAAAGGTCTTAAAGATTCACAAGGCAGATATAATCAAACTGAATAAATGTGTGCTCTCACATGTGGGTATTCATATATTCAATACGAATCAAGGGTTTTGAAAGTCTCTACTCCTTATAGAGTGTACCATCATCAAATCCCAGATTTTACTGTTTTAACTAGCTACCAAAGCTCTCTTTACATATGCTTTACTTCAAAAAATAAAATATTGACAATGTGTGTATGATACTATCCTTTCGTACTTTACTGCTCCAAATCAGTGGTTCTGAACTAGGAGAGATTTTGTCCCCCAAGGAACATTTGACAATGTCTGCAAACATCATTGGTTGTAACAACTGGGGATGGAGAGTGCTACTGGTAGCAAATGGATGGAGTCCTAGGATGCTGCTAAACACCCTACAGTGTGCAGGATGCTCCTCCTCACCCCCCACCCCCAAAAAAGAATAATTATTCCAAAATGTTAACAGCACCAAGTGGAGAAACCTTGCTTGAAACAATTAAAGAAAATATTGCTTTGGATATCAATTTTTAAAAAATAAATTGTTCACCTTTGGAGGTATCTTTCTCATTACTGTCTCCTAAGTGAAATTAATATTGCCATGAAGTAGTCATTGAATACATGACTACCCTAAGGTGCAGTACTCTCTAACAGGCAATCTTGTGTTAATTTCTTATTGCACACCTTTACCCTGAGGCCCAAACCTGCTGGGTGAATAATTAGGGTTAGTGGAGCAATTCAAGCAGCACAGGCCAAAAGAAAAGTGAGTTTCCATATTCCCCAGGTTGTGGTTCTGTCTAGGCAGCAAGACAATGTTGATAAACAAGTGTATTATTTACTATAACGACTTGGCCAAAGTCAGTGAGAGAAAAAAGTCATCATATCAGTAGCATCCAAAAGTTATCAGAAGCATAAAGAAGCTGAAAGTATCCTTTTACATTTGACGCCAGCTGTGCCCTTAAATCATCTTATTTCTGTCATTAGAATACATCAGAATAGTGTAGTGTTCAGAAGTTTTCCCCTTCTTATCTTGTCTATTCTTCCATAAACTCTTCGTGACCCAGACCTCTGTATTTTCTGACTTCACACGCACTATTTCTATGAAGATAGCAGCACTCCTCCCATCGATGCAATTCACTCAATATTCCTACTCACTGACAGTACCATTTATAAACCAGTCCTTTCTTTTTTAACTTATCATCCTTGTCTTCCCTTCTACTGCCTTCTTGCTCTGGGTCTTGGTTCTGAAGTGGAAGTGCTGTGCATCAAATGCAACCTTGCAAATGGCATGGTGATAAAATATAGAAAATATAAAAATACAGAAAAGAACCCCCTGCAGTGCACAGGTGCACTGTCATGGAGACTGTACTCTCAACTACATTCGACTTCTACACTTAAATCCATCCTTACTTCTACATCATAAAACTACTATATATATATTTAAGGCAATTCCCAAAAACAAAATTCTAATTGAATAGATGTACCAATTCGTTTTTACTTCCCATCATCAAAGTTTGAGAGCATGAATTTAGTCTGTCTGTACTTATAAGCTAAGATGTAAAATGATTTTTGGTTACCAACTTAGTGGTTTGCATTCAAAGTTAGTGAAGTAGAAATGAAAAACAGTTAATCTCATAATCATCTTTAGCTCTAGAGAGGCTTTTGCATCTATGTTGTGAAGTATATTCTTTTATGTTCTTTTAAAGGAAAAAATAAAGCCTCATCACTGCATGGAAGCTAATGCCTTCATCAAGTAGATGCTTAAAAATCATTTGCTGAACTGAATTAAATTTATAAAGTTGTAGACATCAATGGCACAAACTAAGAAAAACAATATAAAAACCTTAATTACTATGACTTGTAACAAGTGTGTATGTCAGTTTGTGGTTGACTTTTTTTCTACTCTTTGAAAATTATTTAACCCTAAGGAATTATGTTCATAATAAACACATAATTTAAATAGACTAAATATCCAGATGGGATATCTGCTTACATTTTATGATTTACGCTTGTCTTCTTAAAAATGAACATTTTAAAGTTGGCATTTGGCAAAAAAAAGAAAAAGAAAAAGAAAAGCATCAAGGAAATTCTTGAAAGTAAATTCAAGGAATTCAATACAAACCTAACCATTATATGGCAAATTCAAACAGAACATTCTTCTTTGAAGGATAAATATGTTTTCCTCTTCTCAATGCAGTGTGGTATCTATTCTCATCCATAAAAGATAGTTCCTTAATTAGAAAACTACAGTATGAAGATTGTTTTATATCTTTCATTCAATTATAAACCTGGCATATATAAACATAAACCCAAAATGACCCTTCACATTTCAACATAGGTCTACTCTTTCATATGCAAGTTTTGATACAGGTTGTAAGCACGTTTGGTCGTTTCTGTGTCTTTTTACTAAAGACCGGTATTGATTTCTTGAGAGTCATTTGGGATGGCAGTTTTAGACTATCATTGGTACAGGTCATGTGTTAATCTTTCCCCAGATTTCTTGATGCTGACACTGCTGTCACACTAGCTGTCTTTAAGCAGGTGTTAGGAATTTCAAGCTGAAATCTACATTCAGGCAACAGGTAGTTTCACTGCATTATAAAAATCAAGTGTCTTGCAGCACAACATCATGTCATCATTTAATATGTATTAGTCCACACACTCCCTAAGTCACTCAGAATCCCAGAGAAAAAGAACCTAAAATTTCTCTGCAGAGCTGGCAGAATCACATTGCCGTTCAGACCATTTTTCTTTTTACCACCAAAGGAAAAAAAATAGATTAAATACTCACTTATAAATGCAAAGTATGAAATATGGAAACAAAAGCAATTTAAAAGCAGCATTCCAAAGAGGGACATGGACAGAAGCATATCTGGGGAGAAATGCCAAAATATCAGGGACTGGTAGTTGCCAAGTTTTATGGCTTATTTGGGGGGAAAAAACAAACCTTTTCTTGAATGCATAAGCCTCTTTATTTATTGCAATTAATATTTGAAAATTATTGTACCAGTAACAATGATATTGTTTAAGTAATGGGATCTTTATGCCACATACTGTCTCAATTAGTAGGTTCATTAATACTGGTATTCATTCCTTCAGCTCAACAAACTACTATGGTTATAAGAATGTATAAATGCAAAACTTAATTATGTTGTTTAAAGATTATTTAAAATGCATTGGCATGGCACTGTCATTTAAAGCTATATTCATAAGCTTCATAGGAACCTGCACGGTGCCTCCTGCAGCTGTGGAGAAGCCGCAGTGATGAGTCGGAAGCCATTATGGTGGAATTAACTACAAGGCTGTTATCCCGGTCCCCCTAAGACTCAATGAGGAGACACTATACACTTTCCTGAAGGTGTCCGGGGGTCTAGAGAATGGTTTTTCATTAAGAGGAATTGTCTGCCCAGTTCCTTGTGCATGATTCACAGTGGGTCCTGCTTTTCCTATGGCTAATGTATTCACCTTAAGCCCAGTTCTCCCTGATGTATCAGCAACCTTCTATTGTTTACTGCTGGAACCTTATGGCTGGAGAGTATTCCATATGTTCTCGTTGACTTTATGTTGTTTAAATATTACTCTAACACTCCTGCTTGCGTTTAAAGGATCCAGTGGCAAATGGCAAAGCTTCCAGTGCTAAACATTACTGTATTTTAAATCATTTTCAGATCACTTTGTTGAGCATCTGCTAATGTCTCTTTAGAAAAATAACCACTGCTTGGCAAGATAGCTCAGAAAACTAGCCATAGAGCAGAGACCTCTTCTGGGCAACAAAGATCAGAAGAGATGCTTAGAAAATAGAGAAAGAACCAAAAATATATTCAGTTCCGCAGATTTTTACTTTAAGCAGGCCCCCAGAGATACCTGAACTCCTTCCTCTTTACAAACAAAGAAATTGAGGGCAGAAAGTTTGAGTGAATTGTTCAAAGTTGACTTCCTAGACCACTAGTTGTTTTTCCAGAAACTTTTACTGCCTTTGCCTCACGACCTTGCAAGCAGAGCTCTGATAATGCTGTAAAAACAAACCTTCTTACTTAACCAGGATTGGTGATTAAGTGACCACAGGCCACATAGTTCGGAAAACAAATTAAAAACAAATCCAGAGAAAATTATGAGCTTAAAATTCTACAGTGAAACATGCTATGCAGTTAATACTTGTAAACCACTAGGCCTGGACCATGATACTTCCAAATTTAAACTTTGTCTCTTCATTTAGGATTGTGGTTTCTTTTTCTTCCGTATAAGATTCTAAAAATATTGAATACACCCCAAATTCAGCCCTTCATTTTGTTTGCTATTTTTTTCAGCCTTGCAGCCCCCTTGATGCTTTGTGAAATCACTAGACCACATAGTCTTCTTCTAAGCATCTGTCCATAGAAACCCCTTGAAGGCAAGTCACCCCTCTTCTTTGTGTCTCTCACAGGACTTAGCAACACAGTATCTTGACATTGTAGTTGCTATGCAACAAGTCTGTGTCGTGCTCATCGCTGCTTGATGGGGTAAATACTTGAGATGAGTGAAACTTTCTTTGCAGTTCATCTAGTTGTTCAGTAAAATGGAAATGAATGAAAATTCAGAAGAATTCAGTAGACCTAGAACTGAGGAGTACATTTCCAGCTGATCAATGGGCTTTGCCTAGAAATGAGAAGTCTGGTAAATACTAACACCTCGAGACTTTTTGCACTTTGCCCGCCAAAGCTGTAAGTTTGTGAATACAGCCTTTACTCCTTTGGTTTGAAGCTTTCATCGTGAATTTGTTGGGTTTTCTCCATTGTTCAGCAGGTTATGCTAGGGCCCCGAGTGTTTATCTGATATTTACAGACTGTTTCTGTTAACTACCACAGGTTTACACCCTACGAGTGGTATAACCCCCACCCATGCAACCCTGACTCAGACGTGGTGGAAAACAATTTTACTTTACTAAATAGTTTCTGGTTTGGAGTTGGAGCTCTCATGCAGCAAGGTACATCGGTTACCCATCTTTGTCACACGCATCCCACAGTGTGCTGACAGGCTTTCATGCTGGTAAACTCCACCATGAAGCTAGAGGGTAGGATGAAGCACCATCTCAGGAAGTCAAAAAAATAGCAACTGACCTTCTTGCCAGTTCTTAAGACAAAGACGAAGCAAAAAAAATATGACCTCAGTAGAACACCCTTGCTATATATCTAAAATAACACTTTTATCAAGCAGTGAATATAAATTTTCCTCTGGGTAGCAAAGGATAAAGGACCTCAGAAATTGTTTACAAATTTATGTAGAGAGGTTGATCTTTTCCTTTTCAGCCATAACTCCACAAGTCAGAGGTTTGAAAGGAGTGGAATTTAAATTCTTTAAAGATTAGGTTCACTTAGATTTCTTCAATTGCTGACAGTACGTAGAACTTCCATCTAATTACCACTCTGACAAACCCTACTGAGATTTATCCCAGCCTCCCAGTAACTTCTTGCAATATCCCTCAATCAGTAACTATAGCAGCAGTAAACTGTAGGGGTTGGGAAAATAAAATTCAACCATAGAAATGTAATATAGTCTATACATTTTCTATGATTTGGGGGATTTTGCTTTTGTTGTGGGGGAGGGGAAACTGTTTTAACCCTTGGAAGAAATCCATCTCTTTTGTGGATTTTTTTTCCAGCTTTGATTCCAAGCATATGGTATAGAGAATACTAACAGGATTAAATGCATTAATTTAAGAAAATCATAAGTCACAGATGCTGTTGTGTTTGGAATACATTTGACAATAAGTTGCAAAATAAATTGACGAGAATTCAACTTGGATATGTATTAAACATTTTTGCCATTTGAGGGTGAACCTTGAGGTTTTTCATCAGAGAGATGTTATCATAGCACTTGAAATGTTTATATTTTGAATCTTCAAATGAGAGAGAGACAGATTCTCTAGTATAGAAATACCAAACAGCTTGGAAAAATCCTCTTGTTATATAATTAGGTATAGTTTGTGTGGACCCTGCTAAATAGGTGTAGATACCATCTGATTAACTAGAAATCGCTTGTATTTATTTATAGCATAGTACAGAGCTATAAATTCTGCAGGAAGCCCCACTAGAAGTCATATATTTCTTTACCAGAACATTTAATTTTTAGGATACTTATCTTGTGAGCAATTACTTTCAGAGTGAAGGAGACCTCCCCTTCCCCAAAGTTTGCCTCGCCCAGCTTTTAAAGTAGAAAAATAAGCATTTAGGTTTCACAGTGCTTGCAGCAGGTCTGTGCAGATAATATGACTGGAACTGCTTCTGTCATGCGAGTGCACCCACCCCCCAAACTTCTCGTTCATCTTTTACCTGTTTGGAGTTTACCATCATCCACAGCAAACTGTGGGATGCGGTGTCTGTTAGTTACCACTACCTTGGATACATGACAGTCAGCCCCAACCAGACTCTGCTTGTTTTTCAAGAAGTTTACAAACATTTGTCAGGTGCAACAAATATTTCCATGTACAAACTTGAAGTACTTGTGACTGTTAGTGCCTCTGTCTTCAGCATGTGGCGTTGAACCAGGTAGCTATTCTCTGTTGCGCTCTCTCTTGTTAGCAGAAACTTGTCACTGTACTCAATTGGAAACCATTTTGTTTAATTTTTTTAATGTGATGATCAGACTTTCTCTTTTCTACAGAGCGTGAGCAAAGTCTGGATCAGGATTGGCTGTCATGTCTGCCATAAAAGGCACTAAAGAGACTTCAGCAAGTATTGTCTCTCATCCCGAATATTTTCTAATGATGTTTTACTCTACTTTTATTGCTTTCATAACTTCATTTTCTAGAGTACTGAACTTACACAAATCACCTGTACTTGAAGGAAGTCATTTCTAAGTGTGCTAATTAACATTGAGAGTCATGAAATTCACAAAATTATGTAAAAATAGAAAACACCAAGAAGTATCAAGAAATCTAATTGACACAATGTGCCAAATGTTTAAAATGAAATCTCAATAAGTTTATATTAATATGTTTATTAAACTTTAAAGGTAATCTCTTCCAAAAATACAAATATGCTAAAATTTTGAAATGGGAAAGAGAAAGATGTGAATTTGTATTATTGCATGCCAACAGTTGGTTGTTCATCGTCTATCCAGTTCTACTGCCATACAGCACATAACTATACAAATAAACGCAAATACACAAATAAGTTAAAACCTTATCTTTTCATAAATGCAATCAAACACATAAGATTAAATTTATAGCAGAAAATATGTCCCTATAAGCTAAGAAAAATATACCTATTAACTATAATTTATTTCCCTTGGCTATTTTATAAAATAAATGGTATTTTAATGATAACCAACTAAAGATCTAAATTAATATCACATTGCCACAAGGCTTCTAGATCAATTAAATACAAAGATATGAAACAACCTTGGGCATTAAACACACATACACCCACAGGTATATAAATATAAATCTCATTAAACCACAATATTAAAACAACAGCAACAAATTATTCCACTAAATCCTTGGAAGCAATTTAATGGAAACTATTATAAATCTGTGTAATATTACCCACCCAAATTCAAACACAACAGAAGGAAACATAACCTTCAGTCAAACCATTTACCTCATGAAAAGAGAATAAAGCACAAAGATACCTGATAGCATTACAAGAATATATCTGTTCATTCAAAACCCAGAAACTCTTCCAACCTTGATCTGCTTATCACTAGCCTTGACCTGACTTTGAATTTATGAGAAATGTGGGCATCTGTTTATAGATGGAACTTGAGCATAAAATCATTATTGGTAGATTGGTGAACTCAAATTTTCCTTTCTATCTTAAGCCATTAATAACTACAAAACTTCAAAACAATTTAGACCAGATATCTGATCCGCTGTACTTTGCTTTGGGGGATTTCTTAATTTAGGGTGTTTTTCTTCTACTTTTTAACTAGCCACGTAAATTCTGCCATGACTTCGGGCTCATGAAGGAAATGCTAAGTACAGAAGCAATGGTGAATTTCAGGCAAACTGACTATCCAAAAATCCATTCATGAATCAGTATAAGTGGAGTAAACTCTAACTGTACTTATCATTCTTTCTATTTCTGTTGCTGACTTTATAAACTTCCATAGCTCACATTGACCAAAAGTTAGACCATTTTTAAGATGTTTGGTTTTTATGTAAATAAACTTAGTCCATGAACGCTTTCTTTTATAGAGATAGGGTTTTTTTGTAACCACATTAAGTACTTCTATGCTATCTTTTTAAAAAAATTCTGAATCATCTGAGTGACATTTAAAATCCATATTTTTACCAGGAATATCTTCTCTCCACCTAAGAAACAGTCAGTCTTTGAAGTGTAGTTAAGAAATTATACTTTAGCCGGGCTCGGTGGCTCAGCCTGTAATCCCGCGCCTTGGGAGGCTGAGGTGAGTGGATTGCCTGAGCCCACGGGTTCGAGACTCGCCTGGGCAGGCGAAACCTCATCTCTACAATAAATAAAAAAAACTAGCCGGGCGTGGTAGCGCACGCCTGTAGTTCCAGCTACTCGGAAGGCTGAGGTGGAAGGATCGCCGGAGCCCAGCAGGTCGAGGCTGCGGTGGCCGGAAGCGGCCACTGCACTCCAGTCTGGGCGATGGAGTGAGACGCCAACTCAAAAAAAAAAAAGAAATTATACTTTATTAAATAAAAATTATACTTCTCAGGGACTGTATTCTTTCAACCAAATAAGAATTTACATTAGAAAAAAAGAATTGTGACTTTAAAAGTAACATAAAACAATAAAAGAGATCCACCCACTGTCAAGTATAGCTGCATTTTTATTTCATTGTGCTTGTAAAATCCAAATGTTTTATTAAAGTACATGTTATAAATAGCATAATATGTTAATATTTTTAAAGTTTCTCATATTCTTTAACCTTAAATAAAAATGAGTTCTCATTTCAAGCTTTCCATAATTACACAAAAGCCTGAAACATTTTAATTTACACTACAAAATGAATTTAGACAGTAATAAAAGACCAAAAGTCTTGGGATCGACTCAATTCTAATCAACTAACCTAAATTTTAGACATAGACTATCTCAGGGTTAAAACCATTCAAATACCATCAGCTACCGATAAATTACATTTTAAGCAGCAGTTGTGATTAATGATTTGAAAAAGAATCATTTAGATTTTGTTCCATTCGCTAGAAATGCATTTATTTCATCTACATACAAGATAGTACGTCCTTAATAAATCTGTCTCCCCAGAATAGTATCAAACTGTAAGTCTTCCCTTTTCTTCTGACTCTGCTTAACATCATTACTCTGATGATACCATCACAGGATCAGAGCTGATGCCCAAAGCTCTATCGACCAGAATAGTTGGAGGGATATGGTGGTTTTTCACCCTAATCATCATTTCATCCTACACTGCCAATCTGGCTGCCTTCTTGACAGTAGAGAGAATGGAATCCCCCATAGATTCGGCAGATGATCTGGCAAAGCAAACAAAGATAGAATATGGGGCGGTCAGAGATGGATCAACAATGACCTTCTTCAAGGTAAGAGCCTGACAAAGTATTCTCACTGGTTATCTCATACCTGGGGTCCAGAATAAAATCTATCCAAAAAAAAAAAAAAAAAGGACGGTGGGCAAATTTTTAATGAAATAAAATTTATAATGGCTTAATCACATTATAAGGAACCCCTGGGCCCTCAGCACTCAGCAGAAATGTATTGGGCCCCCAACTAGGTATAATTCCCTCTACCCCAATTTAGTATCCTTAGATCCACAGATCAGCATCTCTTGCCTTTACACAAGAAAAATTGCCACTCTATGAATACAATCTAACCACTCATCAATTAGTCATTCATTTATAGACCTCACAAAATAAAAATTCCATAAGCAGAAATTCTGATAATTTGAATACTTAAATATTATCATTTTTTTGTGTGTGTGCTGTACTTGATTAGATACAAACAGATGACAAAGAAATGTGTTGATATTGGAATTTAGTTTGAAAATTAAGAACAAAAAGTTTCTAGGAGACTTTGGTCTAATATCATGTCTGCACCAAAGAAAGACGGTGATCCCAACCATGCCCGTGGGTTTCGTTTTAGTGTCAAAGGCATTTATTGTCTTCTTAATTACTTACTCCTAGTAATGAAATTGATAACTGCCTTGCCTTTGGAGTAAAACTTAGTACTTTTATTATCAAATCTCAGATACTCTAGTTCACATAAAAATAGATTGCAGTAGCCCAACAGGTGTAGAGAACATGAAGCTCAACCCTTCCTTTTATTTACGAAGAGAACAAGGAGCTTATGATGCTAAATTGGCTGCTCAACGTCATATACCTTTTTCATAACATAGAAGCAGCTAAAGCCTTTTATTAAGAACTATTGGTGGAGGTAAATATACATGTGAAAAAAAAAGTAGACAACAGTTGCACCCAAAATAAACTCTAAAAAGATCTTTGTCAAGGTTTCACACTCAGATGACCAGAAATGAAACTAGCACCTCAGGATTAAGTTTGTTTGTTTTATAATCTTTTTTGGTGGGGTGGCAGTATTGTTTCTCCTGATCTCAAAATGGACTGTGTTTTTCTTTTTTCATTCATATTTTTTTAAAGAAATTTTTATAGATTTACAGGATACAAGTGCCATTTTGTTACATGAATTTATTGTGTAGTGGTAAAGTCTGGGTTTTTAGTGTTTCCATCACCCAAATAATGTACATTGTACCCATTAATTTCTCATCCCTCACCCCCTCCCGCATCTCTCCCTTCCAAGTCTCCAATGTTTATTATTCCTCGAGTGAACTGTTTTGACTTATGAAGAATACTAATGTAGAACAAAAACTACGGATAAAAAAGAAGTAAACACTTTTTTGTATAACAGTATAAGTTCACAAAATAGGCATTCATTATGCAGTAAATTTTAGCAATTAATAATACTAATAAATAAAAAAGACTTGTATTAAGAATAAACTATGTCTAGAGTTTTATCAAAAAGCAGAGTGATGTAAAAAGAAGGATTTACTTTTCCCTTATGTTAAAAAAAAGAGTCTTAAACATTCTTTTTATTTTAAGATTTGTGTCATTGATTTAATGTATGTATAAAGCATGGTGATTGCTTTTTCCTTGGACAGTGATGTTCTAAGGACAAATGACATTAAATACATGGCTTTCCAAGCTTCTGAAAGTATTTTCCTAAAATCAATAGTGTGAAGAGACACACGTTACTCCGAGCTAGTGATTTATCATGGTCCTTGTCAGAAACCAGCAAAGTCACTTGCAAAGCACATAGGACAGAGGGACACTGCCTAAATATAATTTGGTATATCTGGAAAAAAAAATCTAAAATGTTTTACCTCATTCACCAATATCAAAGAGTTTTAAAGTGCTGGAAAATGGATTACTAGAAGGCAGAGAAGGCTCTAATTCCATATATATATAAAAGTAAGGAAAAGATTATCCCTTTAAAAAGCAACAAACCTGTGCAAAGGATCTATGTGCAGGATGAGTATCCTTATCTAAAAGACTTTGTACCAGATGTGCTTAGGATTTCAGATATCTTCAGATTTTGGAGTTTTGCACATACAAATGAGATATTTTGGGGATGAGACACAAGTCTAAACACAAAATTTATTTTTGCTTCATATATACCTTATACACATAACCTGAGGGTAATTTTATACTATATTTTTAAAAATTTTGCACATGAAACAAAGTTTTGACTGTTTGACTATAATCTATCCTGTGAGGTCAGGTGTGAATTTTTCACCTGGCATCCTGTCAGTGCTCAAAAAGTTTCAAATTTGGAATTTTCTGATTAACGATGTTCAACAACTTATACTTAAAGAGTCCCTTAAACACATTTTGGTTTGTCTTTGCTCATATCTCCTCTTTAAATATACAGAGTGCTGATTTTCCTTTTTCCTGGCAGAACCCCAGAGTGACAGTGTTAAGACATGCTTGGCTAATGCACTTCCACAGAACAAGCATGTGCTACGCTCACAACTGCTGCTCCCTGGGCAATTTCTGAGAGGGCTCCTCTTTGCTCCCTGGTCCTGAAAATGAGGCACAAATGAAAATGTTCTTTCAGGTCGCCAGGCAAATGATGAGGCAATAAACACCTGAGGGGGAAAGAATGTGAGAATAGTACAAACAGCATCAATAAAAACAGCAGAATGCATTGCACACTAGCCCTCAGCCACACATTCTGTTTCTAAATGCTTTATATGTATTACCTCATTTTATCCTTAGAAAGGCCAGCTGAGATAAGTGCTAATATGATCCTCACTGATGAGGAAAATGAGGCACAGAGAGGTTAGGTAACTTGCTCCAAACTCACAAAGCTAGAAATGGAAGAGCCAGTGTTCAGTCAGACTTCAGAGTTCTAGCAAGAAAGCTCTGTGAGAGTAGAGACTTGATCTGTTTGCCATTATATCAAATTACTCTTGTTTGCCATTATATCACCAGAACCTGAAACAGTGCATGACACATAGTTGGCCTTCAGAAAAATCTATTTTTTAGTCAATGAACACATGCATGAGTAAATTCCACCCAAGAGAAATGGAATTCTATCAGAGAGAGGGAAAGAGAAAGAGAGAGAGTGGCTAGATGCATAAAGACCCATTCTGGAAGAGACACTATTGCCAAGTTCCTCATTTTACAAGTTAGCTTGTGGCCCAGCAGCCCTATTTATCAAGAAGGAATTTATTTGCAAAAAGAGAACAAGGACTAAATCCGATTTCGTTTTCCCCTCGAGGAAGGCAGGCTGTCAGAAAGCTTCAGAGGAATGCACACTCAAGTTCTTAAACTGGATTATTCCACAAGGGAAAGAAACGTTTCAGCTTTTCAGCTTTCAGGCGAGTTCCACTCTAAGTCACTGAATGACAGAAGTTACAATCACCAGGACTCAGTCATGACCTGGCTCCACAATGTTTTACCTCTGTTGTGCAACTGGGATCTCCCTCCCTCCCTTCCTTTCTTTCTGAATTAAAGACAATAACTATAGGATGAATAAAGAAAGCTGCATTTGCCTAACCTAACCTAGAACATTCTCATCAGTGGTTGGAGCATAAGTCATTTGCTACTCATTCTTAAGGACACTTCTAATAAGAAACATTTTCTCATCACACACAGTGTAATTTACAGCGTTTTTGCTCCCAGAAAAACAATATCCTCTGGCAGCAGCCAAATGGTAGAAACCTGGCTTTTTACCTTCAAGTTGATTTTAAAACATTTTATAGCCAACAATGGCCAGTTGCAGGAAGGAAAGAAATACAGACACCACCAAAAACCATAAGCAAAAATACACAAATCCTTACATTTGGTATCTGGGCCACAAGCAAGGGATGTACTTAGTGACATTTCTCCTTGAAAAGTGTGACTGAAAGCATGCCCACTAAAATTTCAATCAAAATTCAGTGACTTTTTCTCCTAGACTTTGCTATGCTTGCAGACAGCATGACACCTCAGATTTTAGATTTAGGGTATTTAACTCTTAACATGAAAGAACCCCAAATTTAGTTATTCTTAAATTAGCTCAGGTAAGTTTCCACTATCCTCCATTTGATTCAAGTAAGGCTGAGGGAATGAACTGACATTTTTTAAGCAAATGCTAAGACAAGGTAATACATGTCTGAGACAGGGAAGTGTACCAGTTTTCCTATATTGAGTCATTCATATGTAGAATATTGATCATAAAAACTGAATTTACACCAGAGGATAGGATTAAATCATAAATTCAATTCCATATACTTTTATGAAGCTTTGGATGGACATCCTGAGATTCTAGCTGATCTTGTCCATAAAGAACAACTCTAAGTTTTGTGGTCAAAGTCACTCAGCTAATGATTCTTATTAAACATTACGTTTTCACAAGTCATCAGCCTCCTAACCTTACAGTCTTAAGCACTATATAGTAGCCAACTTGGTCAAAGGGTCTCAATCACAACAAGGCCAATTAACTGGACAAGGTTAAAGGGAGGCAGAATATTTCATCCATTGTCCAACTACTGTTTGGAGATATTTTAGGAAATTCCTCTCTAAACATCAGGGAATTGGCCTTTAATTAGTGAATGAACTGTGTTTGTAAAGTCAGTGTATTAATAATTCAGAACCTCAACAGACTCTAAGATAATTTTTTTTAACAAAATACCTTTTATTTCTACTTGGAATAATACTAATTAATAATCTAATATTAGCTATGTTGGTTTTTCTGTTCTCTACTGGTGAATTGCTTGGTTCTTTCCATTGTTTCAAAAGTCTGAACAGTAAAGATTTTCCTTTCCCTCCCAGCATATGAGGAGGTACAGAGATAAGTGCATTCATGGTCAAGCTGTGGAGACAACTTGGGTATAAATCCCATGGTGCCTACATGACCTATCTCTTTTATACCCAAGAAAACTGACAACAATGGCATCCAATTCTAACCTTTCCTTTCAGAAATGGGGTACTAAGATACTGATTTTCTCTATATTTCACAATAAGTTGAAAATATACAAAAACTCTGTTCTTTCTCCTTCTTGTAATTCTATTAATTGCCGTATAGGATAATCAAATACTTTGGTCTCACAGTAACAGTATAGCAAGTCATATTTTTTCCCAGATGAAGAAAGGATTATTGTCATGAAAAAGTCTAGGAACCATTTGAAGCCTGAAAGAAAGTATTTGTTGATGCTCCTGGTAAACCATCATCCAAAGATGCTTATGGTTTTAGACCATAGTTCAGAGATTAGGAACACCAGCCAGTCTTCTCAAAAGATATAACTAACATCAAATGCTAGGATACAAATTAAAACCTGCAGTGAGGTTTTTCAGATTTCAAGGCCTTGGTTCTAAGTCTGACTCTACTCCTTATGTTATACAGACCTCAGCATATTACTTAACCTCTCTATACCTTGATTTCCCAGTCTATAAATTGAGAATAATACCTAATTCATAAGATTACTTTAAGAATTTAGTAACTTAATGGAGATACATTTAGACTACTACTTGGTATATTATAAGCAATAAAAAAGTTAAATATTATTATAACTATCACCAACAACATGATCATTCTTTTCATACAACTCTTACCCATAAGTCCGATTTTTTTCAATCCCTCTAGATTTAAATTTTTTTTAGTTTGTTCGTGGTTCAGATTCCTTCCTGTCAGGCATCTCTGCAATGTGTGCCTTCTGCTAAAGAACAGAAAAGTCCAGAGGAATTGTCAGTGACCAAGATCTAAAAGACTTTTGGAGGCCTAGTCAGACAGAGACCCTGGGCCTTGGAGACACTTTCTGAGCACATATAATTTTATTTGCATACGAATCACTTCCAAGATGGTAGGTAGGCAACAAATAGTGAGGCTGCTCTTTGAATAAGCTGAAGAACACAGTCAGGCAATTCGGTTTAATTCAGCTCAATTTATATATTTTTTCAGGATCCCAATATGGCCCACACTGAGTCTGGCACTTAAGAGATAGGAAGGGAAACGATATAAAATTATGTGCAAGGCTTGAAGATCTAAATAGAAACAGAGAAACAAGACACACGCATATCTGTTAAATAAATGCAACAAGTGGTTTTGTATCATGCATTGCACAGACAGGAAGCGGTGGCATCAAAATTCCCTGTGAATCGAATTAACTACGAAATACTCATGTAAGAAATACTTCTCAGAAGAAGGTTGCTTTGTAACAAATCACTATCCTCCCAAACTCAAGCCAGAGGATTACACAGATTAGATCGTGATTCAGTCTAAAATGACTTGGATAAAACAGGTTTAAAAAAACCGTAAAAGACTTGTCATTTCTAGCTTTCATGGTCTAGGAACTTTGGACCAGCTGTGGGAATAAGAGACTCTCTAACCTTTATCATCTCCTTACAGGGAGTGGTTAGGTTCTGTCATCGACCCAAAAGACATTTCAAGGAAGTTACTGAGCAGTGCACCAGTGGAACTGAAGTAATGAGCCATTGTGGGGAGAAAAATTGCAGACAGAAATAACCATTTTAGGAAGCACAAGATGAAAGACATTGCTCAAAGTTCTCTGCATAGAAACGCACTCTTCACATAAGAGTTACAAGCTTATGTCCAAAAATTCAGCTAATTTTACGATCAGTTTTAGAAATGTTAGGTATCTGCAGGTTAAAAAATGTATTTATTTGGGAAGAAATCCATGAGGTCAATTTAAGTTAACCTTTTTCAAAGGCTGGTATATTGCCTGTAATGAACCGATCTTTAACTCCAGACAGGGAAAAATATGAAAAAATATTTTAGCAAAGGTGGTTAAATCCCACTGAGGAATTTTCTAAAGGGAACCCATGAATTTTTAAAACCTTAAAGAATTGGCAAATGTCAATGCAAGATTAGAGCATAATCAACTGCAGTGTTCATATTATACACATTTGAAAGACAAAGGCCCCTAAATATAGTGTAAATATTTTCCTCACTTCCTTCAAAGTGATTTTTAAAATTAAATTATTTTTAAAAATAGAATAAGAATGTATTATTTAATGTAATAATGTTTGTTAATCACGTGTTAGAAGATATGTGTGTTTTTAAGGCAACTATCCACCTTTAGTGTAACTACTTCGCATAGCTAATTTCTATGTCTTTGGTTGATTTTTTTGCATCATGACTTAGCTAAAGTAAAGTAAATTGGAGATTTTAAAATCTAACTGTTCACCAGGCACGGTAACTCATGCCTATAACCCCAGCACTTTGGGAGGCTGATGTGAGAGGATTGCCTGAGCCTGCAGGTTCGAGACCAGCCTGAGAAACTTGGCAAGACCTCATCTCTATAATAAATTTAAAAATTAGCCAGGCATGGAAGTGCACCCCTGTCATTCCAGCTACTTGGAAGACTGAGGCGGAAGGATAGCCTGAGCCCAGTGGGTCAAGGCTTCAGTGACTGTGAGTGTGCCACTGCATTCCAGAGTGAAACCTCGACTCAAAAAAAAAAAAAAGTAACTGTTTTTGATATTTCATTCATTCAATAGTTCAATTATATATATATATTTACCACATTTAATAAACTCATTTTTGATAAGATAACAAAGACCAAATATCAATAATTTATTCCTACTGTAGATGTTGTAGATGTCAGTGTGTGGAGTTACGGATGGATATTTAAAATAAACACAGATCTATATATAAAATTGTCCAACATGTTAGTCTGAAACAGAATTGCATGATTATTGATTCTAGCGAATAATGGGATTATACATTCTAACTGTAGAAGCCTTATAACCTGGCAGAAGAAATAATGTGATAAATAAGACTATACTACACCCCAAAATTTCCACATACTTTACATCATATGGCAGAAATCCTACAACTAAAAACAGTGAAACTATGTGGAAGACCACATACTGTCAAAGAGAAGACAAAAATATAAACAATAGCCACATTTTTTCCAGTTTCCAACTGTTGCTTTTCCTGAAACCATCTACATTTTTGTCTAAACACATGTAAGCTGTTAAAAGTTATTGTATCATGAGTGCAAGAGTTGCAACAGCTCTGCCTATAATAGAAAGTTGCCACAGATACTTACTCCAATGTCTTCAGAAACATTAGTCAAGCCATGAGACTGATGTTCTATTTATTTAAGTAGATAGTTGATTTCCTATTAGTTAAGACAGATCCTGGAACCAGGTTGCTGGGAGCAAATCCTGGTGTCATCATTTCTTCATGTGGTGTTCCATTTCCTGATCTGTAAAATAAAAATAATAATCGTGTCTCTCTTGTATGATTATTGTGAAGATTAGATTAATTAATATATGCAAAGTCCTTAAAATAGTACTTGGTACGTGGCAAACACATGTGTTTGGTTGTTATTACTATTTTCAATAAGTAGTTTTTAACTGCCCACAGACATTGTAAATTATTTTCTAGTTAGTAATTAATTTGTATGCAATATAGAGGAAAGAGAGAGAAATACATAATAGTCATCAGACATTGATAGACCACACCCCTTCCACAAGAGATTTCCGATGAAAAATGTGCATTCTGGCCAGGCATCGTGGTTCACACTTATAATCCCAGCACTTTGGAAGGCCAAGGTGAGAGGATTGCTTGAGCCCAGGAGTTTGAGGTTAGGCTAGGCGACATAGTGAGACTTCATTTCTACAAACAATTTTTAAAATGTCCATTCTTTGCCAATAATGTTTCATAAGCTTCAGGATGGCCACATAATCATGTTTAAACAGACAAAATAAATAAATCTAAACTGGATGTCTCTCAGGATTTAAAAAAAACGCTGGATGATTTCAGATTTAACAAATGAGGCCTTTTTCAGTTTTAGCAACTTTTGTTAAGAAGCTCAAAGGATATTCCAAATTTTCTAATTAACTTTTGACATATCCAGTGAAGTGAGAGGCAATTACTATTTTCATGTTTTAAATATATATCATCTAGAGTTATTTAGTAGGCTGGCTGAGACTATGCATGATTACAAATGCAAAAACACTAGGCTGTCATTTAGTCTTCTTGGTCTTTTAAATATTTATGATAATTTTTAATGAAGAATAAACAATTATTAAGATTTGTACCTTAATAAAAAAAATCTGTTAAGAAGAAATACATGTAATTCAATAACTTCCATAATGTTACTGTTTGATCTAACAAAAAAATAAACATTACTGAGCATGTCGTGACAATGGACAGAACTCAGGAGTAAGGAAGAATGAACCTTCAATTCTGTACTGGTTCTTTTACTAACCGGCTGCAACTTTCTGTGTGTCACCGCCTGTCCTTGTCCTCAAGTAATATGAAAGGTTTGGTCTAGAGAGTAGAACTTGGAGTTGAAGGATACTTGAGTACAACTCTTCTAAGCATGAAGTTCTCCTTGTAGGTGACCAGTGGTAGAAAACTCACTGTATCATAAGGTTCTTGAGTTGTCTACAGATATTTCTAACTATTGAAAAGTAATTCATTAGCCAAATTTTGGGTCTTCCTGTGAACTCTAAGTTCCCCAGCATCTCAAGTAGCCTAGAATTTTAACTGTGGAATACGATGGAGCCCCACAGCAACAAACTTCCTAAATGATGAAAGAGAACTTTAAATGAAAGCAGAGGAGTACTATTCCTCTCTACTCCCCTTCATGTATACCAGTATTAGGCTGGAGTGAGAATAGCAAGGGGTCAAAGGAATTTATTATTGTTCCTATACCTTCAACTTGACCAAGTCTCCTACCAAGTAGCAGCTTTCTGACAGAGAGAAGGTTCTACCCTCTCTGCTTCAAAAGAATCCGAACTTACTAGATTTCTCCTGTAGCTCTTTGGAGAGGTCAGACAGAGAACAACTTTCTACTCCAAAAAGGAAAAAGTGGAAGTTGCTAGATTTAAGCCCATGACCTCTGGTACATAGAGCAGTGTTCTTCATATTGTAGTGTGAAAAATGTGCTGGTTCGGGAAACATAGTTACGAAGCTGTGAAAAGATAAGGAAAGAAAACTGAAAGTAAGAGTTTAGAAATGTTGCAGCTGTTGAATATTGTGGTCTGGTTGCCTTAAGCTCATGGTCTCTCTTCTCTTTGAGTTTAGACCACTTGGAGCGCTGTTGAGTACTCACATGGTAGATCACCCTGTGGTGTGATCTATTAGTCAGGTGCAGTAGAGGATCACAGCTAGGTCTGCCATGGATTAAAAATAATGAAGTCCTTCACAGCAGATAATTTGAGGAACACACCCTATAGAAACTCAATGATAGCGAAAGGTTTAAAGTTGAAACTTCATTTTTTCCATATCCTCCAATTCTCTAAATGACTTAAATAGCCCCCACACTTTGTCCATTTACTGGAAATAAATAGAACATTTACCTTGTTTTGTTCTTGACTTCCATAAACAAAAAAAATCTAATTCTCTAACTATTTACAACATTAATTTTAGTAAAATTTAAATATGGTGAAAAACTCAAATGTCATTAATTTTTTACGTGGAGGCTGATTTTATTAAGTACCTACGTGAGACTGACTGACAAACTGTCTTAGGCAATAATATGAGCCCATGAATATAAGCTATAGCTTCACATGTAGATCAAATAAGATTAAAATTATTCTCAAAAGAATTTTGGCAGTTAGACATCCACATCCCCCCAAATCAGCATGGTATAGTGGGAAGGGCATTGAATTATACTGATGGTCCTAGGTTCCAGGATTAACTCTGACTTGTTTTGTGACGTTTTGAAGTCTCTAAACCTTCTGTACCAAAACTTCCTCCTCTATGAAGGCAGTAGTTTGAATGAGCCAATCTCTAAAGTTTCTAACAACTTTAAAATTTTATACTTCAAAGAAAATTATTTTCCCTTAAGGCAGCTCCTGGTGAAGGAATAATTTTCCCAGCTGTGCATTTACTGCCAAAAGATACACTGACCTTTCTGCACTTGTATCTGTAGCTTTTTATTATAAGTTTAGCATTATCAGACTTTGCAAGACTGAAATCACACACAAAAAATGAGGTTCTAATCCTGACCCCCAAAACATGCCTTTATCATGGAGACACGAGCTCCAATCTGCAGGTATCTCTGTGGTTGAGGAGGAACTCACAAGGGTCTAATCATGACAGAATGGGTCTCATAAAATACCAATACCTATAAGGTACTGTTTGTTGAATTGTTATTTGTCTCACAAGACCTTTCTCAGGGGGGCTTTTCAAATGCCTAACAATCCAAAATAAAGGCATCTGTCCTTCCCCAACTCATAAAGCCTATAGTATTAACCCAGTTCTTAAATAGAGTTTGGAATTGAATGAGCCCCCAGGAACACTTGAGCATGAATAACCATGGTAGAGTTCACTCTGCAGGTATTCTATTTATTGCTTATGGCCCAAAATCACGTTTTAAGCTTCTCTGCTCTCCTGAGATGATGCATACTGTGCCTGCCAAGAAATCTGTCTCGTGTGTATGAGCACCATATTTCTGCATGAGAACTGAGGTTGGCTTAAAAATATCAGTAATTCCCATAGTGTCTTTTATCTTTGAAATAAATAGAAGAGAGTATTGATAAAACTAATGATAAATTCAGGACAAAAATTAGAACTATATGGAAATTACAGAGTAAATGCAAAATGCCTTACTGTAGATACTATTCAAAAGAATGAAAAATTCATAGCTAAGCAATATGAGTTAGACAGTATATTTTAACAAAGAAAGTAAGATAATGAGGTAGTGTTATGCATGTACAGATGCATATGTTATATAACATAAAGCCTACAGTATTAGGCTTTAGTTTACTATTGAGAATCTGTCAAAAAGCTGAAGAATATGAGAAAAGACAAACATACAGAATACTTTGAAATGAGATATGCAGTCTTCATTATCTAAAATATTACTGCAATTAAAACTGTATGCACAAAAAAGTATATAAATATAGTATAAAGTGTTTTCTGATCTGAATTTTCATTTGAAAAGAGCATTTACATTCTAGGTTTTCTATAAAAGATAAGCATGAAGGACAATTCTTCCTAGGGCTATGTCGAGCAAAAGAATGCTGGATCAGAGACTGAAAATTACTTACCTGCAAACAGTAAAGCAATGCCCACTCAAGTTGAGTGCTTGAAAGAAAATGGAGTCCTGGAGTGAGTTAGTCATCCTGCCCCAGTGGGCCATGATGGCTTGTTCTTAAGTGGCCACAGTTCATTAGGCAAGTGCTATTATTGACATAAATGTTCTTTCTTCCCTAACTGAAAGCAAAAATACAAAAAACAAAAACAAAAAAAAACAGACTTTGAGCCAATGTCTTGCTGAATCAGTTGGTCAATGTCTCCATTTCCTCAATAGCTGTCTCAGTGCCTCTAAGTGCTTTCCTGTAGTGAATTGGGCTCTTCTCAGCAGCCAAACTGAAGCCCTAGAACCATCGATCTTGTTTCCCTCACCTGCAGAGAAAGAATTTTTCCTACACTATTTCAACCATTGAGATTTTGGGTAGCTTTAGGCCATATTTTTTTCAGCCCTCTTCTGCTGGTGGGTGTGCTTTCTTTCCCTGCAGAAATCAAAGATATCCACCTACGAGAAGATGTGGGCTTTCATGAGCAGCAGGCAGCTGACCGCCCTGGTAAAAAACAGTGATGAGGGCATCCAACGAGTGCTCACCACTGACTACGCCCTGCTGATGGAGTCCACCAACATTGAATATGTGACACAGAGAAACTGCAACCTCACTCAGATCGGGGGCCTCATTGACTCCAAAGGTTATGGAGTAGGAACGCCTATTGGTAAGAGGGGCAGACAGTAGCCAAGACTGAGATGGGGACTGTTAATTACAAGTGTGGAAGGAAATGGGCTCTGAGCTGTCTGTTTCAAATTCTATGTAGGCCTACAATGCCTTTAGTAAACTAATTAATAAGAGAAAAGTCCAATAATACTTTAAGAAAGGTATCAGCAGTAGCAAGATACTACTGGGGTGGGGGTGGCGGGGGGGACACAACATCAGTAGGGTACCTGATCTCAAATCAGGCGAAGTGGGGCCAAAGGGAGGTTCAAACTTTACCTGTATGATGATCACTTGTCTATCTGATCCTGAATTGTACCCCATATCTTTAAAATAAAAAAATTTTAAAAATTTTTAAAAAGAGAAAGGTTCATATAGATCAGTGGCATGGTCTTAATTGAAGATTCCCAGATATTTATGTTTATTTATTGTATGCATTTAACCAGTGTTTCTTTCAGTTCTACTGACCCATAACTCTTTAAGAGTGTATAGATTTTGATCCATAACTATTGAAGAGTATATTTTTTTTATTATTTACCACAAGTGTCTTAGAGAATGTCTTTCTCATTCTCTTTTTCACATTATTTTCTTCAATATCCATATATGCTTATTTATTTTTTCATCCTTAAATTATAATAGAATAAAACTGATTCTGCATGTCAGTAGCAAGTTAAAGGACTGGTGTTTCATATCGATAAATGAGAAAGCAAGGCTATATTAGTCAAAAGAAAAGGGATAAAGATTTAATTATAATATGCTCTGGCAATATGTTAGATTCAATCAATGGTAACTATCTAAAACCTCCAAATTCCTTACTTCAGTACCAGTGATCTCCCTCAAGATATTATTGCCTTGTAGTTATACAAGCCCACACAGTAATGTCTTCTTGGATGTCTGTAACAGACATGCATAGAATTTTCTATATTCAAGGACAATTACTAATTCCCTCTCTATAGAAAAGTCCCCCTCTACAGTTTCCTTTCTATAAAAAGTTATATTGTGTAGAGTTCTGATATAGCAGGAACCTGTTCTTCTCAAGTGGGTAATTTATTGAAAAGCACTGATAAATTTTATTGATAAACATTCTAAAGGAAAGTAATTAGGGACCATCTAGACTACTGGGCTAGTCCAGAAATCAGAGATACAGTCAAGTCAGATAATTAAGGGCCCAAGGTAGATTTAATTCACTTGTTTGTGTTTGAAGAGGATTATCCAGTTTGACCCTCAACATCAGGTAAGGGTCACAAACTGAAATGCTTACAGACACCAAGCAGATCTCATAAGTGAGTAAAGCATATTTGTGCCAGAAGACAGTGGGAAATGGTAGCAATTATAAAAAATTACAGACCACATGACTCATCTGAAGAAGGCAGCTGTCTTTCAGGTCAGGCAGTTGCAGACATGTCGGAATTTGAGCCCAAGATTGTCATATATTCAATTTCTCAAAGAAAAGAATTTAGATTATAGGTGACTTGTCCTAATGTTTTTATTTGGAAACAAATCCCTTAAAAAAGAAAAGACTATGCATCCTATATTCAACTTTCGACTAATACCAATTTAATTAATCAGACAAAATTATCTTCAGCATTAACCATGAATACACAACCAACTTGACTCCCTGCTATGTATCTGGTGTTAGAATTATATGCTGTGAAGAAATTAACTTTATTATTATTTTTATCATGTATATTCTAAATAAATCTTCTGCAGATTGGTTGGGCTAGGAGACTGATGACTACCTTCTTGCTCTTTTATTTTTAATAATTTTTCCTGATGAAAATACCAATATTTTCAGAGGAGTGTATTTTTCCCCAGTCAGTAAGCTCTTCTATAATTTAGTCAACATATCTACAAGTGTCTCAGTGGGATTGTTAGGCATTGACTAAAAGGACATTTGTCTCTCTTTGACTTTAAAAACAATGTCTTATCACCCTAACCAAGTGGTACCACCTCATTTTAGATAATAGGAGTAGGGAAAGTTAGACACTATTTTTTTGAAATATCTCATCCCTGCTGATTTTGGTTGAATAATTTCTAAGTCAAAAAAGAATACCAAAAGTGAGTAACTTTGCCTGCATTTTTGCAGAATTAAGAGCCTAGGATTGATTATAATCTGCATTTTCTTAGAGGAGTAACTGTAGCTTTTAATAGAACTATCTCTAGGATAAGTAATAGAGTCAAAAATGTGCTTTTATTATCCGTCTTCCACTCCATAACCTACCCTACCGCCTTTCAACAACCCTTTTTGACACCAAGTTTCCTGTCTGATAATAATAATAGACATAATGTGTATCACTTCTCCTGAAAACATTTTCACTTTAACATGAGACTTTTAATTGGCATTCCTTTTACAGAATGAAATATAACTTGAAAGCTAAAGTTTCTGATAGTATGGTGAGTAGCATAGGGTTGGGGGCAGGAGGGAACAATGGGCTTCTTTCTGCGACTCTCCTAAATGAATACAGGACTTCGAAAATGACTGCCTACCTTCATGTGAATGAGGCTGACCAAGTGCAGAGTATCACTGCATTTTATATATACGATGTAGAGAGATCTGAATGTACCCATTCAGTCTCATTGTTGCCAACCTCACCCAAGTTCCAAAGTCTCCTCTCCCTAGATGAAAGAAATATACTCCAGGAATTTTTCACAGTGGTTATAAACCTGTCATGCTTTTAAACCAAAGACAATGAAGGAATAATTGGAGCAGATGGCAGACCTCAGAAATAATACATCCATTGGGAATACAGCTGTTGGAAAAATTTGTGAGATGTTTCTTCTATGATGAATTGACTCTTTAAGAAAGATCAGTTGCTATTCAGGAAGATCTGTGTGTATACATATCTATTTTTTCAAGTGACTTATCATAAATAATTCTAATGTCATTCAGCCTGTTTGAGCAAAAACAACAAAAAGTGAAGCTAAAATATATTCAGATATTAACAATTCTTTACACACTTCTTGTTTTGCCCCAACTGACTTCCTTAAGGGTTCAAACTATGTTCCAGAATCAAAGATGAGCAAAGTTGGATCAGTCACAACAGAAAATTGAAGACTTTGCTTCTTAGAGACACTCAGGACAGAAGCTCTGGAAATGTACCTCCTGAGAGATTTAAAATAAAACGCCAAGAGAATGAAAGCAGTTACGGTTTAAACAGGTTATAAGGAGGCCAGAAATTACCTTTCTTAGGGACCAACTTTAAACAGAAATCAAATTTCCATCTGTCTAAAATGTTTTTGGTATTGTGTAGCCTGGAGGCAGAAAAGAGCATCAGTCAACATTTACTGAGCACCCACTGTGTATACTACTAGGATTACTACCGCAATCGCTAACATAAGAATTATTCTTACACTCTTCAAAGCATTTTCATGTACATTAAAGCAAAGTGTTCCTGGTTCACTCAATTGCTCACCTGCTGTGGGTATATTAATGGTGCCGATTTTGACACTCCTGGCATACCTAAAAAAATAGCCAATAACTTATAATTTGACTTTCAAGACCCATTTTTTTTTCACCAAAAATCCATACTCTTAATTGATAAGCTATAATCTCACTCCAGAGCATTTTGTTCTTCTTTTAAACTTGCTTTGGGGTGCTGGCAATGATTTTGGAAAATCTTAGAAGGAAAATAAGTAACAAATGCCACAAATGTTAACCTTCTGTTTTTCTAACTTAAACCATGCCATAGGATATAAGGCATATGTGGGGGTGTGAGGGGTGTTATCAGAGAGGTTTCATGAAAACAACTGAGAAGTAAGAAGTCGGGAAAATTGAGTTTGATTCTTGGTTCAGTCAGCACCTATTAGTTTCACTCATACTTTCAAGTCCTAAATTTTTTCAATTTTAAAACAAGTGGATCATACTATATTATTCCCAAGATTTCTTCTGGGTCTAAGATGCCTCATTTATTAATTTTCTTCCACCAAGAAGAACTTTAAAGTTTGCATATACAAAAGCCAAGGTGTACCAGTTTTCTATTGAGTAGAAGAAATACGGATAAAATTCTTTGCATTCAAAGAGAAATTGAGTAAAAGAATCTTACTTTGTTTCTTCCTTTGCATTTATTAACAGGAATGTAGTGCTGAGAAGCTTTGTCTACAGATAGATACTGGCATTCTTTAATCTTTACATAATTAAAAGTTTAACATCATTGTTAAAAGATAAAGTATAAATTATATCAATAAAATTCTTGTGAGTTTTCCAAGAAGGGCTGGACGTTTGAATTATTTGAAACCTATGCATAGATTTATTTGAATAGGTGCATTAGTCAGTAGGAACTAACAGCTATAACTGACATCCACAAATTTTCAGTGACTTACACAGTCAGTGTATATTTCTTGATTATCTTGGGAATCAAGTTCCTTCTATTTTGTAGTTCCAACCACCTCTGGTGACCTGAAGTTCTTTTTTTTTTTTTTTTCTGCTGTGTATTTGAGAAAAGGGAGACAAAGAAAAAGCAAAAGATGACACAAGACTGGAAATGTCATACATCTCTTTAGCTCCCATTGGCTAGAAACCAGTCACATGACCATACTGAACTGTAAGAGAGAGTTGGAAATGTCTAGTTATCTCCCGCAGAAGAAAAGGAAATGACACTGCTGGTTATCTAGCCAAACTCAGTTACAGTATGAGACAACCAAGAGTCTAGAAAAAGTAGAATCTAAACAATGAAATATCTCACCATGGGAAAAGACTAATGACTTATGACAAGCTCATCAGAAACAGAGAAATGTCACAGAATTCCTAGCCTAGCTTTTCCTTATTTAAAAGAATCAAATGTCTGGACCAAAGTTAACCTCGGCATGTCAGCTATCCTCTTTCCAATTATTTAAACTCTTCAAAACGTAAGATTGAACTTTCCTGATCTTTGCTGGTGGATTTGTGGATTGAGGTTTTACGACAGCTGTAAGGTAGTTACCGCCAAGATAAAAATACTTCTTGACGTCTTCTTCAACATTTTGGTGACCAGTACTCAAATTATTTCACTTCCAGGCTCTCCTTACCGGGATAAAATTACGATTGCAATTCTTCAACTCCAAGAAGAAGGGAAGCTGCATATGATGAAAGAGAAATGGTGGCGTGGGAATGGCTGCCCCGAGGAAGACAACAAAGAGGCCAGTGCTCTAGGAGTGGAAAATATTGGGGGCATCTTCATTGTTCTAGCTGCCGGGCTGGTCCTTTCTGTATTTGTAGCTATTGGAGAATTCATATACAAATCACGGAAGAACAATGATATTGAACAGGTGAGTCATCTCTTTCTAGGACTCGGTAGTTTTTAGTTTGCATTATGTGCCTTAGTTTGAGGGTTTTAAATGATGCTTGCCCTTTTTTTTTTTTGGTAACAGTCTATTGAATTGGATGTCCAGAAGAGCCATTTTTGAGTTAGAGCTATTGAATCCCTGCCAGGTGCTGTGGGCATTGCAGCTCCGTCATTTATTAATGTGAAGGAAGAGTCTTATGCACTAAATCCAATTAGTGCTATTTGGAATGACAGTGCAGAAATTCCAAACTCAGTTAATTTCTTGAACAGCTATTTGCTCTTAAGATAGAAACCCTGGATAGAACAAGGAAGAAACAAATCCAAAATTGGAAAAGATATTTGAGAGAAATGTTACCAGCCCTTAAGTGTAAATTCTGAGCACATGTGCTAATGCAAAACAATTTATATAAAGATATAAAAACAGTATTATAAGATTGAGCATTTGCTTTTATCAAAGTATGATTTGTAAAATGATAATTCACTCCAAATGCATTTTTTGCCAGAAACATGATAAATAATACAAAATGATAATGCAACAAATTTGAGACTTTACTTTTTTTTTTTTTTTGAGTTGGAGTCTCACTCCGTCGCCCAGACTGGAGTGCAGTGGCCGCTCCTGGCCACCGCAGCCTCGACTTGCTGGACTGCGGCGATCCTTCTGCCTCAGCCTTCCAAGTAGCTGGAACTACAGGCACGCGCTACCATGCCAGGATAATTTTTTGATTTATTTATTTATTGTAGAGATGAGGTCTTGCCAAGTTGCCCAGGTGGGTCTCGAATCCGCAGGCTCAGGCAATCCACTCACCTCAGCCTCCCAAGGCGCGGGAGAGACTTTACTTTTAAAATTGCATTTAGAATTATAGGATAATTTCAGTAGTTGATCATTTTTGCCTATGACCTTTATTTTGAGGGAAATTACACCAGCAGCTTACACTCTTTCAAAAAGCAAATCGTGATTTAAAATAATTCCTTCATAAACATACTTGAATAAACAAAATACGAAGCTTATGGGCATTGTAGTGCTTTAGGCCACTGATTCAATTTTAAAATGCTGTTAGAATTTTGAGAAAATGAAGTAATAATAACAACTAGTTCAATATTCTGTTATTATTATCTTGAAATCCTAAAAAATTTTTTAACAACGGGTCTCACATTTTCATTTTGCACTGGCCCTGCAAGTTATGTGGCTGGTTCTAATACTAGACCCACTTCCTTTAAATGGAAGCCCTCCTTGAGTACCCAAAACTGGGAATGACGTATTATAACCTGGTTTCGCAATAAAATCTTCCCTAGAATTACAAGGCGGCTGTGACAGTAATGAGCACCCCTTTCCTAGATGTGGTTATAGAAAACTGTTTTTAAATAAAAGGGAAAATGGGCTGATCTGCTTTGTTTTAACTTCAATTTGCTCTTGAGGTGTCTTGTTTTATGCGACTAATTTGATAAATAAAAGCTTGTATATATTATGCTTTAATGTGCTTCTCATAGTTGCCAGCTTCATGTGATTTAAATTTTCATTTAAACATTCATTCTTGCTTCTGATTTATTCATTTGTTAATATTTTTTTCTCATTTCTTTTGCATGCAAGGCTTTTTGTTTCTTTTATGGACTGCAATGTAAGCAAACCCATCCAACCAACTCCACTTCTGGAACCACTTTATCTACGGATTTAGAATGTGGCAAATTAATTCGAGAGGAGAGAGGGATTCGGACACAGTCCTCAGTTCATACTGTGTAATCAGTTTTGTTTTGTTTTTTAAAAAAAGGTGTGCCCAGTAGAAATTGTTTCTGCTAATTGGTGTTGTTGATGCTATCTGTATCTGCTAAGCATAAATAGCCATAATTCCCTGTTCATTTAAGATAGAAAAGCTCATGTATTCTAGACATTGAATTCAATGCACTGGGAACAGATGTGCACTGTATGTTGAAGACGGGGCATATTAGGGACATACAGACTCCTAGATATGTGTACTTGCAGGAATCTACTCTGTCATCTTCATTCTATCTTCATGCATTAAAAATGAGCGACTCTTTCCTCATGAAAAAGGAGATTCAGATTCTCAACAGTGCAAAGCATAAACACAAAATGCTAATTCTGTGAACTTCTTTTCATCTTTGTGAACTTTCTTCCTTCTTCTCTCCTTCTCTCTGTCCCAAACATTGTGTAAATCCACAGATATTCAAACTGATGCCCTATCTTTTCAATAGGACGTACATAACTTCATGACAGTGTTAGTTTTCAATTAAAATTGAGTCCACAACTTAAAATGTATTATTTACCCCAAAGACTCAACATCTTCGATTTAACGATTCAAAAACCATGATCTAGAGAAAGAGAAAGAAAACTAAACTTGAAATCTCTGGTGTCACAGAAGAGCATTAGCCAAGTTGAACATCACTCATGAACATGACAAAGTCAGAATGATTCCTGGGCAGAAATTCATTAACATCAAGCTCTCAAATAACAGTTATTTGTAGAATGCAATAATCTTCCATAGATTCAGAGTGTCTAAGGAACTGTGATCTTTTTCAAGCTATATATATATTAAAGGTACAAGCAAGGCCCTAAGCTATGAACTAATCCGTAGCATCTTTTATTTACGTCTCACTCGCCCTCTGTCATGCATTGATGAACATCTTTCCATGTTCTTTCCTTTCCCACCCACACACCCAGGATAGAGTGGTTGTTCTAGGAGCAGTCTCTTCTGAATAGTGTCACTTTCACACTCATGTCTCTGGATCCGTCTTCATCATTAATTCATTCCAAGTATATTGGGAAAATGGACAGGAAGGAAAAATAAATAAAAGAAAGAATTTTCATACACATTAGCTACAGACCTCTGTAATTTATTCTCCACCTGCACTCACAGTGTTGTAAATAATTCCCACTGTAACTCAACTTGGCAACATAGAAAGCCACCTGCATACTTAATTTGTTGTGACAGAGAATATCTGCTAGTTCTTTTGGGCTTGTATCCCCTTCACAGTGAATAGAGAACTTGAAGATATGTTTCAACTTCCCTCAATATGGCATCAGTTGATCTTTATTCTCCCTTATGGGATTATCTTTTGACACATCAAGCGATCCCTTAAAACACATTCCCCAGAAATAGAGATGTACCTTCTCTACAGTCATGTGGCATTTTGTCTTCTCTTTGCTTAGCTTCAAATGGGTCCAAATTTCCAAATCACAAGTCTCTCTAGTTAACCTCACATTTCTCCAGCAAAGCATATTCAGGAAAGTTGACTCTTGTCCTCATTGTTTCTCAGCCTTACTCCTTTTTTAAAATAAATATACGCGAAAGAAAATACCTGTAAATTACACTAATAATGTTTTACTCTTATTAAGGTGAAAGTGACATATTTGTCCCAGTTCAGGGTTCACATTTTCATAACAACAGAATTGGATGTTAAGATAAATGTTACATTAGTCTTAGTTTCATATTTCATTGATACAGTATATAGAAACCACAAATTACATAAGTTTGCTTCCCCAAGGACAATTTAATAAACCAAAAATGTTACCCAGAAAGTTCAAGTGAGATTGATGAAGTATAGATAATTAGGGCTAACAATAACTAACTAAATTTGCCTTTCTATAAAGACAGTCCTTTAAAAGTATAATTCAAAGATTTGGATAAAGAAAGTATCCCTTTCAAAAATTAATATTTATGTACCACTTTAGACTGTAAACTACCTAATTCTAATACTTATATACTATTTTATAGTTTTCAAAATGTTTTGACATTCTGCATTGCATTTGATCCTTTCAACAATTTTAATTTCGCTTTAGTTACAAAGAAACAGATATCAGAGTAAGTAGCATAGAATCATAGACTTAAGAAGCAGATGAGAATGTTCTAAATCAGCAAACTTAGGTTCAAGTTCTAGTAGCGACACATGCTGAATGGTTGTAGGCAAGTTACCAAGTTTCTCAGAGTTTTGGTTTCCTAATATGTGATACTGGCACAAAATTCCTAGAACATAAAATTCTGAAGGAGTG
This sequence comes from Tarsius wallacei, assembly GCA_963574415.1. NCBI lineage: Eukaryota > Metazoa > Chordata > Mammalia > Primates > Tarsiidae > Tarsius > Tarsius wallacei. Next base: position 41,685 of record CAUYQG010082206.1, read on the forward strand.
TTTTTCAAAATGAGTTCCACTGGCAAGTATTTCTCAAATAAGATTTTCATAGTTACATAATCCGTTAATCATTCTTTTACTACATTCTTTTACTCCATGTGTTTTTAAATACATTTTAATGCATTGAGAATTTTCAACAAGGTGGAAAAGTGTTATAGCATTATTCAAGCCTATTAGATCACAGAAGTTTTTTTCTCTAAAGCATCTTGACAGACCAGTGTTCCTCAGATCATCCTCTAGGAAACACCAATATGATCACATGTATCTCATTCCGGTATAATGTGCAAAACATCTTGCGTTGTGCCTGGCACATAGAAGCCACTCAATAAACAATTATTTATTATTTGGAGTAAACTTCTGAGCCTCAATTTCCTCATTTGTAAAGTGAAGACAATATTATAGACTTTATTCATTTACTATGATAATTAAATGAAATCATGGCATAGACAATGAAATTATTTACAAAAGTCCTGTTAATATCAGTTAATAAATGTTGGTTCCTTTTAGAGAAACTGAGTATTACTCCTTGGTCACACAGGCTGTAAATAAAATGTATCAGCATCTTAAAAATTTTCTAATTTGGCGGCTCAAACGCTAAAACCAATTTTTTTACACAAGCATTACAAATCAATGGCAAAAGTCATTGCACTCAAGAAAGGGACCCGAAGTGCAATGGTTGAGGATCTATAGTGAAAGTTCTGAACCTTATCTCTAGAAATTCTGATTTCATTAGTCTAGAGTTGGGGCAGGACAACAGTATTATTTTTTTCAGATTCCCTGTTGATTGTAATGTACAGGAAAAGCTGAGAACCAGTGAGCGAATACATAAATTTATGTATATTAATTGGAACTCAAAAATCATTTTTGTTAATTAATTGATTGATTCTAGAGGTAGGGCCACTAATTCCAAGCAATATGTATAACATATATCAGCATTCAATATTCAATAGATCCTTTACACTGAAAAATTCGGGAAGAAACGGTACATCTTTGAAATGAAAATTTCATGATATTCCATTGGTAGTCTTTATGATTAACTGTAAATCATAGAACTAGCCCTACTCAGGATTATCAAATAGTTTATTGCTCTCTCAGCCAGCCCTTTCCTCTATTCGTTATAGGTACTTAGGTTCTTTGCGCTCTCCTCTTCTTCCTTTCTTACTGACTCTCAGATAACCAGTTGTTGCCATCATGTCCATGGGCGCTAAACTACAGTGACCCCCACCAGAGCCATTGCATTTCAAATGAAACTTAGAGCAAAAGGCTTGAATGTTAAAGAAAAGCTTTCAAGCTCTCTGTTTACATCATTATTTCTCAGGATTTGGTATAAGTCAGAATCACCTGGGGAAATTATTTAAACTACAGTGTACAAATTCTACCTTCGGACATTCTTTGTCAGCAGGAATAGTCCAGAATCTGTATTTTTAATAAAGCCTGAAAGTGAGTTATTGAAACTAATATGCACACTCGTTTCCATAACAATTAGCTTAAATATAGCAATTTTCTCCAAATTTAGGTCATGTACATGAATCTTCTTTAAAACTATTTCCAATTCAAGGGTTTTATAAGACAGCTTTTTTTACACATGACTTTTTCCAACAATCCTAAATTCAGTTGTCTTACTTAAAAGTAGTTGGCAAATATGAGATTTCATTAAAATAAGCTTGAATAGCGCCGTTTTACTAGTTTTACTTCAAATTTGCTTGTGAACATAAGTTGTTATTGAACAATAGTAGGCTATCTGTGGATTGTACTTTATTTTGTTTTAAACTAAACTTAAAAATTGAATTAGAGATTTTCCAGCAAAATTGAAACTATTGAAGGAATACAGAGTGAGTAGGAATCTTGCCGTTAGGAAATCATTTGGATCATATGATTATAAACCTATCCAAGAAAAACTGTTTCCAAATACCTCACTGCATCTGCCTAGCACTATGTTTTGTTCTATATGAGCCATCTGTGGCAATGCAGTTCTACAATGAATCCCAATTAGTTTCCAAGCACATGACCCTTATAGTACAAGGTCTATTTTCTAGTAAACAATTTAAAAGGAGCCTGAACAGCCTTTAAAAGCAAAAGGAAAGGACAGTATTCTTACGTATTGTACTATTTTCTGCACATCTAACTGTGCCAAATGGCATTATTAATTAACTCTTATAGATAATGAAAAATTTCTGCTTGATGCTGCAGTTTTAACTTGCATTTAGGAACCATCACATTATGCTTCTCTTACAGTTATGGAATTTTATGTCCAGCTGCACAAGCATATTAAAATCATTTTTGCTTTCACAATCTTCTCCCCAGAGACTGGTATCATGGAGAATGGGATTCTTCCTTAAACTTTCAAAGAATTTCTGTTTGCAAAGATATAGACCTTCTTGTGATAGAAAGTCAACATCACAACTGCACTATGTGGTTTCACATCCTGCAGAATTTAAACTTTGTTGCTGTAAACCCAAATCTAGCTAATGGCTCAAACTATACAGCTAGGTAACCATGTCATAATGCATACATCCAGATAGACATAAAACTAATGTATAAGATCTGAGTGATGAAATAAAGTTACTGTATTTCTTCCTAGCAATTAAAAAAATTGGATTTAACTGGACCAGAATTGTTCTCCTGCTGAATTCGTCAACTAACTGGGGTGTTTAGTGTTCAAATATTCAAATATTCAGACTTTTCAGCTTCAAAAAAGGCTGCCCTGATCACTGAGTCTTTACCAACCACAAAGAATTAAGAAACTATTGTCTATAGAAAATTCCCCCAAACTTGGTATTTATCTTTCCTCAGTGTTTCAGGGCATTTTATCAGATGCTTCCAAGTGATGGTTTTCTGTAGTCTGACCAACTTATTTAGCAAGTGATTTTTTTAGTAGTCTCTGTAATTAGGTTATTTTTGTAATTGTGCAAAGAGGCTTTTCTTTGCCTAAGAAACTCAAACGTTTATTAATCACAGGAAAGTCAGGAAGCAATTAGCACCAATTTTGAAATAGCTTTACTAGTGTACAAGTTGAGGCTATCTCATAAATCAAACCAATTCTGAAAGATGTGTGTGGAAAAGTGACTTGGGAATCACAAGCCAGGAATTCAGCTCTCCACTCTACTGCTAAATGGCTGTGTGTCTTTGGACAAGTCATTTTACTGCCCTCAACCTCAGATTCTTCATCTGCCAAATGAGGAGGTTATACTTGAAGTTCTCTTACAACCACAATACTTTTTAAAAAATCTAGTAGAAAATAGGAAGAAAATAAAAATACAGAAGCAGTGATTTAAAATATATATAACATATATGCATATATTTAATATGGTTGTGTGCCTCTCTTGAATCTGTTCAATTCTTATTGCAATAAGAAGTATTTTGCCCTGTCAGTACTTCAAGGTAGAAAGTCCTGCCCTGAGTGTAGAGAAAATGGCTCATCTAGCCATCAGAGCATCAAGAAGTGAGAAAGTTTTCATCCAATCAATCATAAGCAAATCATTACAAACACTGGGAAGGTTAAAGAAGTAGAATCATTCTTGACTTTGACGAGTCTACAGACTAGGTTTTTAAAAAATGAGGTATGTACCTAGGAAGTTATCTAACACTGTAGAACTGATTACATACTCACAATTCAAGAAAGCAGAAGATAAATGGGGCTGGAGGGCACAGTAGAACTCTCTCTATTCTCTAAGTGGAACTTAGTGTTTCTTCTAAAGGAAGACTTGGAAAAACAAAAGAAAGGGACAGCACATGCTTATTTTCTATTGTTTTTATTTCTACCCTTCTTCCCACCATCAAGAATTAGGGTTTCTATATGAACTTCTCCCAATCTAGAGATGAGTCAAACTCTTAGCTTTTGAGTTGCAAATAGGCTTTGCAAATTTGTATTATATGAAAAATCTTAAAAACCATAGATTTCTATTGAAAGAGCCAGATGTTTCATTGAATAAGTTAGTTGCTCTAATTCAAGTAGTTTATCTATAATTAGCAAGAGCCAAAACTCAAAAGGCTAAGGCTGGGGAAATACAGATGCTGATGTTTTCCCACTAAGTGTCCTATCCCAGACCAGATTTTGATGACGAGGAAAGAAAATTGGAGGGAAGTAACAAAAACTTAGACATTACTCGAATCTCTGAGAGGAGGCCATCCCTCAGCCAGTGATTACCCCTGAACCAAGTCCAAACTTGGGAAGACAAAAAAATAGAAATCCTTGAAAAGTTCAAAGTGAATTCTGAATAGAATATGCCATTATCGGCATCACAGGATGTAACTCAGGAAATGGTCAGACTTACGGAAAATTTGTACATCCAACTGTGTTTTGGAAGGCAAAATAACAGTACCTAGGCAGTAAACCTATGGAATGTTTTGTAAAGTCTTCCCCAATCTCAGAGAATGACAGGGAAAATTTCCTAAACTCCCTGGCTGTTCTTCCCCAAGAGGAACCTTGTGGGAGGATTGAGAGAACCAGTGGACTGGAAGACTTGAGGTTGGAGTTGAAAAGACAGAGTGGAACACGGCATCTCAGAAGGCACAACAGAGACAAAAACTATTGTCCATGACCTAGTAGGATGGCATACCGCAGTAGAGACCAAAGGCATGGGGGGTAGCTGTAGATAGCTGCTTCTAAGTCCCCTAGACACCTCTCCTAGTCCAAGATGGCCCTTGGAAAGAAGAGGAGAAAGGAGGTGGAGAGAGGCCTGCATTACCTGAACCATTCACCACAAGTAAGCATTTTAAACCAAAAGTGAGTTACCTTGAATTGATAAGGCACACTAGCAGATTGGGAACCTCTCTAAGCTAAGGTGAGTTGTATCTTTTTTTTTTTCTTAAAAAAAAAATGGTGTCATGTAATTTTTTGCACATCAAAAAATGCACAGCTGGAGAAAAATGCATTCCCACCACAGTGGGCATAAGCTCTTACCCCAAGGACTATACAAGTAGTGCACATGTGCACTGTGGACAACTAACCCCTAAATCAGGTTCAGTTTAGTTTAAGGGTGGCATCATTTCCTGTAAAAGAAAGAAGTTATTAGAAATTTATTTTAATGGCCCTAACAACCTCTGAGATACTAAAAAGACTAGGTCTTCTTTATGGGGTAAGGGAAAGCCAATTCCTGTAGAATCATCTCAGGCCTTCAGTACAGGAGGCCAGAGGGCTAAGAAACAAAGACACATTGGTCTCCTCTGACAGTGACTCTAGAGAGAAGAAAGGCACTATGTGTGGTTTGAATTGAAGTGCAAACCCACATTTCTGCTACTTCTAAGCAAGGAGAGCAGCTTACCTCTGGATATATGAAGCCCACCTGAAGCTTATCCTCACTGTAGAAACATCTTTCTGCTCTCTGGTCATAAGGCTTGAGTAGGCCACTATTCATTCTCCTCTTTATACCATCAAGCCATTTTCATGACCATTCTGGGGAAGAAAAACTGCTCTTGAGAGCCCTTGGAAGGTCATGGGGGACTGAAAGGACAGTCTCAGTCTGCCTTATGGCAGATCATGCTGACATTCCTTCGCTTAATTATCTGCCTCTTCTGAGAGCCTGACACACGTTCGGGTCCCCATTCCTGTCAGACTGTTTGTCTTATCCCACCACATGGGAGTTTGACCCCAGGAGAGGCTCCTTCTTAGAAGTCTATCAGTATCTTGGCTTTGGTCAAGATTCTCCCATCACCCAGCTGAACTTTTCTCCTTGAGAGCAGGCACATGACAACCCTATCTTTACACTCCATCCTCAATCCTACAGGCCAGATTCTAAAGGTTCTAAGCTTAACATTTAATGGCAAACTTTTACAATTAGAAGTGCCTACTTTTTCTTTCTTTCAAACACCTGATTGTTGTAATTAATAGCTTCAAAGACTGCAGTGTTTTCCACGGATCCACAAAAGTCCACTTAAGAGCTCAAAGCTACAAATATGACTCTTTTTTCCTTTCTATATCATCCCTACCATGAGGGCAATGCATATAAAATCCCTTATAACTTGAAAGGGAGAAAAAGGAGAAAAAAGACTGGGATTCAGAAGAATTGGGGGGGGAAAACACATGGATTAATAACAAAATATTACACTGCCTCAAAGTTAACTTCACTTCTCAAAGTTTTCTGTCAAATTTTATCCCTAAGGTTAGAGGAGGATGAACTTACACATCCCTGCCTACCAGGAATTTACATTGTATAGTCCTGGGAAGTCACTCCCCATGCAAAATTTCTTTAACAAGAATCATTTTAAAATATTACAAATCCATATGAATTGTGCATGCCATTTCACAATACACCTACTTTTATTTTAATGGGAGAATAAGTTTTCTAAAATAAATCTTTAGGTGATGATGAACATCAGAAAGAAGATCCTTGTGTATCTGATGTCATGGAGTAACCCTGTGTCCCTTATAGGTGAATTTTTATGGTTTGAGGAGAACAAGCAATTCCAGAGCATGCATTTATGCAAACAAAGAAGTTTAAATCTAGGATCTGAGAAGGTAGAGATGTTGACACCAGATCTCAGATGTGGGAGCAAAGATGAACTAAGAAAGAAGAGAGGATGTAGAGGTAGTGAAAGCATGATATTAAAGGAGCTAGGAGAAATGAGACCATGGCGTCTATGTGCTAAAGCCAAAGGAAGAGGAGACAAGGGTTTTCGAGAGTGATTACCTATGGGGAGCAAGTTTAAAGCACGGAGGAGTAGGGAAATGGGTTCGGCAAGGAGTGGCTGCTGGGTCACTGGTGGGGATTAGGATGGGTGACCATACTTTGAAATTGTATTTTATTGTCTAGATTTCCTCTGCTCCAAGATCCTTGGCACAGATCCAGAAGATGACAATCAGCTCCCTCATTAGTTCTCAGGCACAAATCAACATAATTACTATTCTGGAAGCTAATATAATGATTATCACTCAAACTATATAATCCACTTTTTAAAAAATTCCAATGATAGGTGCATGAAAGATGGTCCATGGATTCTGAGTGAGCCCAGAAAATAGATCAAACCAGAGCAAACGGTGCCCAATTTCAGTTGAAATGAAAGAACTTCCACAAAGATGACAGATACATAACTACTCTAAGAATAACCCTCCTCCTACCTTCATGTAATTAGTGAGGGATGAATGAAACCTGAACTTTGTTCTTAGATCATTAATTCTTCTGGGAGGATGTGAAACCCGTGTACAAATAGCTGACCAGACTGTCCAAGCCTCTAGTGTCTGAATGGTATTCTTCTGTTCCTATTCCTTAAGAAGGTTCTGAACCCTAATCTCAAGATATCTTAGGTTAGTACCTTTACTAGACCTCAGAGATTTAAAAAAATGTTAAGGATGTAAATGCATGGTCCTTTTTTAAAAAAACAAAAATCCACTGAGACACTGACTTCACAGAACTATATCAGGAATTTGACCATGCCAAAAAAATAATAGTAATAATCCCATTATTTCTCAGGAACCTATCTCTTTAACATTCTCTATTTTCCTGAAAATTGTCTTTACAACAAGACTTCAAATCATAGCTTGTTTTCAAGTTATAGCAGGTCTATACAAAAAAAAAGATTCTACATCTATGAAATGACAATAATATTACCTATATCCTTTCTTTTCCAATAAATTGTGAAAAATTATTGAACAATGTCACAGAGTGCTTCAAATGTCTTAGAGTACAGAGCCTAATGTATTAAAGGGAAAAATCTATACAAAATGTAAGTGTTGTATTTTATTATTGGCTAGGCCAGAGCATCTAAAAAACATCAGGAAAACTCTTAAAGGTATAAGCATCCAAAGCAGTTTTCTGAAATATTCACCTAAATCTACCAATGAATGAAAGAACTAAATGTATAAATGCTAAGTCTACAATAAAAAATCAATATGACATTTACAATCTGATGACAAATTTGCAACCAGTATAAAAACCAATTCCAGACAGTCTAGTGTTTTTAAATACAGCAAACTCAAGTCAAATTCTAGCACAGAGCTTTTCCTATAACTTAAAAAAATCATTCTCTTTCCCTGGATCTTTTTCCCGAAGCCATGTATTTGACATACAAAACGAAAAGAACTTTATTGCCCTTAACACACCTTCCAGGGCAACATTTGCAACAAAAAAAAGGTGTAAGAAGAAGATATCATTTATATTCAGGCTCACACTAGCACCAAGAATCAAATATTTGGGGTTAATTCAAAGGAGGTGTTATGCAGTCAGCAACTAAAAAAAAAAAAAAGTAACAGCAAAGGGAAAGGAAGCAAAAGAAGACAGGAGACAGGATGGAAAGGGGACTTATGAGGGACACACCACAGGCACCGTGGAATTGGAGTAGCAGAATAACTAACTCTCTGCAGAGCCAAAATAAGCAAGCAAATCCTTCTTCTTCTAAAATTAAGAAAGCTACAATTCTAGTTGAGGTTTCAGTTGCAGTGTCTTCTAGATTAACTTCTATTTCTCAGTTTCCTTTCCTCTAAAAAAGAGATCACACACACACACACACACACACACACACACACACAATTTTGTCATTGAATAATGACAGAACAGTATAAATGACAATAACATGCTATATTACTATAAAATCATTTGTAAGTGAATTTTCCTATCAGACTAATCATTATAAAAATTTATTGTAGATGAATTCATAAGAGAGAGACTTTTTTTAAGTGGCAAAGAACTGCAGTTAGTTCAATTCTTTTTGATGTTTAAGTACCTGTTTTTCATAGAACACGACACAAGTTATCATAATGCCTGTTACTACATAAATATGGAAATATGTTATCATATGGGCAAGTAATAACAGGCATTACAAATGTATATTTTAAACATGTATAGGAACTATTTTATCCTAAACAGTAGTATAAACTCAAAAGAATTGCTGCATAGAAGGACATACGATGGCTTAAATTAAAGAAACATTAACCTTCTCATATCTTCTTCACCAAAAAAGAAAGTCAAAGTCAGCGCATTAGAGTTAGAATATTTTCATTGAAGTATATGCAATTTTATTTGAAAGAGCTTATTTACCATGTGCCAGGCATTGAACTATGTGTTTTACATATATCAGCTCATTGAATTCTCATAATAACATGGTGAAAAGGATTATACTATTGTCCCATTTTATAGATAAGAATGCTGAGTCAAAGGAAAAATAAGGACTTTGCCCAGTGTAACCCAGCTATTATTTAAACTCCAGAATTCTGATGCCAGACAGAATTTCCAAGCTGCAATTAAAGGTCATATATAGTTTCATTAAAAATGTGAACTCCATACACCAGAGATAGACCAGAAAACCCAGGATCCAATCTACCAGGAGAATTTTCAGTCTACTGGGTATCCCATCTCTAGTTTCAGTGCCTCTGGAGTAAGGCAGCTGACTGAATGTCATGTTTGGTACTTTCTGATGAAGTTAGGATTTAGGAATTTAAACCATCATGCCTTAAAATGATATTTCTATGGCTCTATGAATATGAGAAACCCAAACCTAGAAATAGAAGAAATAGAGCCTTGAGAAAGCTACTATCATTCTGAACACAATTCAGAAGCTCAGTTTTCATGTTATATGTATTTTTAACCCTGAGATTATAAAAGGCAATTTAATTAATAAATGTGACCCCCTCCCATGTCACTCTGTGCTGAGCAATGACCTTCACAATTTCATTTCCTGTGGTTACAAGAGTGTGGTTTACTTGAGCTCATGATTTTTAGGGGCCTTAAAGGTCATCTTTCCTTGTGACTACAACACAAACTTAGAAGCAGAAAGGTCAGCCACAATATCTTGCCATTTTGTTTTTGACAGTCAAAGTGAAAATTTTTTTTAAAAAATCATTGTTTGTGACCAAAGACTGAGAATGTAGACCACTAATACAACTCTATATTCACTCCCACACAAGCAGCAAGAAATAAATACTTGGGGTTAGTCAAGAATAAAGATGTTTGTTGTACCTTAAGGCAGTCTAAAATTTGGGGAAGGATTTTTTTAAAAAAAACTTAATTGACACTTACCGTCAGATCTATGGCCATTCTCTACCCAAAATGGAGAGAACATGGGGGCAGTTGCTGTTCCAGGGGAATAAAGTTTTGATTACACAAGATAAGTAAGTTCTAGCAATCTGCCTTACAACATTATGCCTAAATATAAAAATACCTTATTGAGCACTTAAAATTTTTGAGGGGGTAGATCTTTTAACACATTTTTAAAAATCCTTTAAAAAACCAAAGCCTTTGGTAAAGGTTATAGAAGTGCAACCATACTACTTTACCATTAACACATAAAATGAATGTGGTTGAAAAATCAAATGTTGGCATGGCACTAGGTGACTTGCCTAGATTGTAAGTTCCTTGCAGGAAGAAATTTAGGTCTGATGTTTGCAAAGTACTAAATGTCCAGTGCAGTCATGTGTATCAATGTGCAACATATATATTTGAAAATGTATACTCCTTTTTGTTCCAAAAAGGACTTGATGTAGTTTAGACTAGTGCTTTTACATTTTTTTCTACTTGATTTGAAAACTAGACCCATAAATTTATATTTTAGATGTAAACCATTGGCCTGTTAATCATATACCTCTTAAAAAACTAGTTCTTTGCTTAAAACTTTATATATCTTTTAAGCATAAGTGTTTATAAGATTTGAGTTTCATTTCTATTTTTTTATAATACTAAAAAATAAAAATTCATATCATGTATGCTAATTTTCTTCTAAAATGATAAGTTATGGCTTCAGTGAATGGAGAGAGATATCATGCCACACAAAGAAATAAATCAAAAATATTTTCTATGGACTATATTTCAAAAAATGATATAGCAAGTACAGATTTTCCTCAACTTACTTTGGGGCTGTGTTCCAATACACCCATTACAGGTTAAAAATATTAACTCAAAAAAATACATCGAATACACATAACCTATCCAACATTATAGCTTAGCCTAGTCTACCTTAAAATATGCTCGGAACACCGTAGTAACCTAAAGTTGGGCAAAATTATCTAACGCAAATCCTATTTTATAATAAAAATTTAATATCTCATATAATTTATTTATTGAATACTGTACTGAAAGTGAAAAACAGAATGGTTGTACTTAAAGTATGGTTACTATTGAATGCATATCACTTTCATACTATCAAAAGTCGAAAACTTGTAAGTCGAACCATCATGTCTACGGCTACTCCATTCTCTGTTTTCAAGAGTTTGACTATTCTAGATACCTCATATAAATGGAATCATGCAGTCTCTGTCCTTCTGTGTTGGCTTATCTCACTAGAGGATGTTTTAAGAATAATTTCATCCAAGACAAAACTACTTTATAGAAATTTCTATAAGCAGGAATGTATCATTCAAAGATCTTATCTTGACTAGAAAAATGACAGTGAATTATGTTTTATTGGGACACTCATATATCGTGCATGTGAATAGATAAAGTATCACTGTAATGGAGATTATATATTGTCTGCATATGTATAACATTTTATAATCATAATTTCATTTTCTTTTGTATTATGCCATCATTTTTTCTGTGCAGCTCAGTACCACATTATTTTTCATTTCAATCACAGCGCATCATTGCTGCTGCCAGAATCTCTGTTTTTGGAGAAAATATACAATTTAAAATTGTTTTTTTTTTCTTTTTTTTATCAGAAAGGAAAGTCATCAAGAATTAGATTTTATTTTAGGAACAAAGTAAGGTTTCATGGGAGAAAAAAACAAAGCCTTGGTGTAGAGAAGGTTTGTTCATTTTCTATAGCATTACTGAAGTGTCCGTATGCCTTGATAATCCTATCAATGTTTGGATCATCTCAATGGGGGAAATGACTTAATTTAACTCTATTTTGGTGTCTCAGCAAAGGTAAGTTGTCTATTTTGAGAGCCTTGAGTTTTCTCTAACTGGGTAGTTTTATATGAATGCTTTTGTGAACGAAACCCCTAAGTTTACCCAGCTAACTTGCCACCTCAGTCTTCCCAAGTAGAAAAGGTGGGTGGCCAGTGGGTGGAGGAGGTGGTGGGAACTGACCAATTGCGGCAGAGCTGCTTTCAGACTAATTTCTTGTGTTTATAAAAACCTAGGCAAGAGACAGGTCAACAGCAGATGGAGATAGGTTTAATTAAGCTGATATTCTGTTATTTCATGTTCCCTAGTGTCTCTCTTTCAATGCCATCATGGAAGAACTGGGAATCTCACTCAAGAATCAGAAAAAAATAAAGAAAAAGTCAAGAACTAAGGGGAAATCTTCCTTCACAAGTATCCTTACTTGTCATCAGAGACGAACTCAGAGGAAAGAGACTGTGGCGTGATCCAAGAAAACACCTGTAGGAAGAAAAAGAATACGCTCACTACAGATTTTTGGAGAAAGGAGTTTAATGAGTGTATGATGTGTTTCCATATATCTATATTCATAATTCTGATTATGTATACAGATATTAGAAATACAAAAGTTTAAAAAGTTCACATAGATATGACTTGGGAAGTGACACCAGTTATTTTGAAATGAATTTGTATGCTCACTTATTTTGCATTTTCTCTTTCATCCCAATAAATTGCTGTGTGTGCTTTCTAAATAATAAAACAACAGGGTCTTTTTCCAATACAAGTTTCAATCTTGGTTTGTTTCCCATTACTTGCTCTCATTCACAGCGTGTGCTTGTTGAGTGTTGTCAGCTGTTCAGTTTGTTACTTTGAAGAATACTTTCATCAGCTTAGACAGACACAGTCATTTGGGGCTGAATTTTTTAAAAATTCTTTTAGTTGACACTGCCGGGGTTGGGAGACACACATAACATCACTAAGGGTACCTGATCCTAAACCAGGGAAATGAAGGTCAGTGGGAGGCCCAAACTTTACAAATAAAGAGAGAAAAAAATACTTTTAGTTTATACCAAGTACCTACTTATCATAATAAAATGAACCCACCGTCTTTGTGTTCTAAAATCTAATTTTACAAATAGTTTAAATAGTATTTAGCATATTAGTGAGATATAGCAAAAAAGAATACTGAAAAGCAAAAATATATTCAAAATATAAAAGTGTCTACCACATTCTGACTTCAGTCTAGATTCTGGAGATACCACAGTAAGGAAGATAGATATGATCCCTGTTGTCATATAGTCTATTGTAAAACAAAGAAGAAAAATAATATGTTATTCAGTGCAAGATTAGAACTTCCTTGGAAGAAGTCAGAAGCTGAATAGGCACACAAAGTGTTTAACTTGGGTTTGAGTAAAAAAAAACCACCTTGGAGGAAGAAACAGCTAAGTTAAGATCTGCAGGCTAATTCAGACATAATCAGGTGGAGGAAGGAACATAAGATCTGGAAGGCAGGCCTTCCAGGCTGAGGAGGCAGTATATTCAAAGGCACTGAAATAAGAGAAAATAGGACCATAATGTTAGAGGAAAAAAAAAGTTTGGTGTAGCTAAAATGTAAAATGCAAAGAGGCGCAATGGACGCGACAGGTAGCAAGCAGCCACTCTGGCTGGGGGTAGAGAAAGAATTGAAGGAAAGAAAACAAAAAGGAAGAAGAGAGGGAGGTCATGTAGCAGGCTCTTTCAGTAACACAGAGAAAGGATATTGTAGCCTGCGCTAGAGCAGAGGCAAAGGGACCACCAATGATGGAGGTAATTTTAAAGCACAAATTGGATGGCTAGCGATGCAGAAAGCAATCATAAAGGGAGAGCAGGATCAAGAAACATTCCAGAATTGGGGTGAGGGTGTGGGCTTAACGGGGGAGTTCAGATGTAAAGTACTATGCTGGGAAACAATGGAAAGAAATGGGAATTGGTCATACTTCAAATAATTAAATACCACTGATTTATTTAGGATTATTCTATAACTCCAAGAAACTTTTGTTTCTCAGAGTTTTAGTACGAACATATTTTCAGACATGAAAGGGAAAAAGTTACATTTAAAATGACAATAACAGATATTGGACAAATTTTTGCTTGATTGTAATCAATACACAGATTTCAGATCAATCAGAATTTTTGTTGACAACAATAGAAGACAATGGTTCATAAAAATGCATTCAAATTCTTAAATTTACACATAGAAATATGATGAATTTAACTAACTGAAGATGGTCTAGAATGATAACATATTAGAAGAGGAAATGAAAGTTTATTTGCTTTGCTAAAAATTATACCCAAGGCATTCTGTTTTACATTTTCTAATATTTTTCTTTTCTTTTTAAAATTTTCTCTCATTTTAGAAAATATTACTCTACCTTTGCACATACTATTACAGTAATTTGTGAGAAAATAAGTATATCAACTTCTAATATCTAAAATATATTGTGTATCAACCTGGTTTATAGATATTTTAAGGTCCACTAACCTCTTTCTTCTTCATTTATACATAACTGAATTTTCATTCAAGACATAATACTTGCTATGAATAATTTGTTAAAAAGTATATTTAACTAGGCAATATTACAGAACAGTACTTTTTTGTTGTCAACTACTAAATGTAGTTCATAGTCACAATCCTTTCTTACCAGTATTTTCATTCGGAAAGCACATTTGGTACATACACATGTGCTCATGTTTCCGTATGTCTGTGTTCCAGGGTAAAGAACAGAGTAAGCTAATGAGTTCAGAAGAGAAAGTAAGAAAATGGAGGGTATCTGGAATCTGGTCCAGAAAAATCCCTGGGAACAACCATTAATCTTGGAGATTTTCATTCCGTTCACTAAAGAATAGTGACTCATACAGAGTTATGTAGAAATCAATGGCAAAGTTAATTAAAAACTAGATCTAACATTTCTTCCTTCAGCAGTTTCTTGACGCTAAAAGAAAAAAGATTGCTCAGTTGAGATATTCAGGAAAAGAGATGGAGGTCAGTGTTGATTGAAAGATGATGTTCACAGTGAAGATTTATTTTCCTTTCAAGTTTCAAATCTGGGCCTCATCCTTATTATAGAAGAAAAGTGAAGACCCCACAGCATTGGAGACACATCTGGGGGCTCAGAATCTTTTAGCCTCAAAGAAACTTGAGGGTACAGAAATAAAGAGGGAGTAGGCCAAAGGAAGCTAGACAAAGATAAAGATAAAGATAAAGAATTTACCGGCAATTGTTCCCCCATCTCAGCAGCTATAGCTTTAATTTAACTCTTTGTCTTATCTGAAAGAACTAAATGAATTCTTAATCAGAAAAACTACCGTGATTGTTGTTGCAAAGGAGAAATAATATAAGGGGTAACAGGTCTGCTCAGGGAAAGGTATTTCAAAAAGCTATCCATGCATGATTTTTAAGAAAACATAAAGTCTACAAATCCCCAAATGTACAGCCCATCAGCCCCAATGTCAAAGGGAACGTGGTTGGGTAACAAACTGGAGCATCAGCTAAAAGAGGCCTAAGTGACAGTCTATTTGCTCAAGTCATTTATTAGTTGACATCTCAAGCCTAGAGGAATGAGAAGAGGACAGGCGTTAACTGGTCACGGATACCCAAAGGAAAGGAGTGCTCAAAGTGTATGAAGCTACAGCAGACAGGTAACGGAGTGCCTGGGGAAGAGGCACTAAAAGGAGAAACTGAGACCTCAAAGGCATACCAAGTTCTCAGTGTGGTTCACGACTCCGTAGGTAGGGAAACTTTTCAGTTATACTGTATTTCTGAAATAATGACAGTGTAGAAGAAAGAAACAGGAGGAAATAAGAACAGTAAATCCAACAGAGTAGAGACATACATCCAGTTTACAAGTAGTAATTCAAAGTCCCAAAAGTCTTGGGAGTGAAATGGCCAGCATTAAAGCATCCTGACATGTGAACATATAGAAATCCAGAAACAAGTGGGTTGGCTTTGCAGGTGAGTGCACGCCTAGACATGTTACGCGTGCACCAGAGAAACTTATTTTAAGCTTTTGCCCACAAAATGTTCGATTAGAGAAGTATCTTCAATTTTAGACATGCTCCTCAATTAACAGAGAATTAATTTCAGAGAATGTGTGAGCATGTATTGTCTGGGTTGATTTTGTGGACAATCATATTCCTTCCTTTTCCTCCTCATTCCTCACCTCTTTTTCTTCATCAATAGAGTGATCAGACATCCTAGTTTGCCTTGAATAGTTCTGCATTAAGCCTATAGGCTAAGCACCTCTTTTTCTCACACAATTAGACAATAAGTCCTCACAACCACAAAGTTCTACTAATAAAGATGAAATCTCTACTTATGATAAAATAGGAGCTCTGTCCAAAGAAGCTAACAGAAGGCAAAAGGTCCCCACCCTCCATCAAAGTAATACAGGATGACCTGGGAGGAGTCATGTTGACCTTGATGTTTTATTTGGACATTATTAAATATACATGTGTGTGTCTGTATGTATATATGTATATAAGTGTTATATGTATATACCGTGTATATATGTGTGAGTATGTGTGTGTGTTTGTGTATGTGTGTGTGTGTGTGTGTGTGTGTGTGTGTGTGTATAAAATATATTGCCTTAGTGTCATCTGGGCTATGCTTTCAGTAAGTTATCAAGTTTACTTCCTCACAAGGTCACATCCTCAGGTAATATTAACAACTGTAATTTCAACTATCATTTAATAAGGGTACGCTAAATCCGTGTGCTTTGTGTATAACTGGCAACATTTGTGCTTATATAATTACTCATAGCAGCCCTAAGGTAAATAATATTTTTTTTAAAAACTGAGGTTCAGAGAGTTATCTTGCCCAAGGTCACTTCACTATAAAATGGCAAATGTAACACTATCATCTTCCTTCCCACATCATCACAACCACACCCCACTCCCTTTTAACTCTTAGAGACCAAGTAACATCCACTAAACCTAGGTCAGACCCAGACATACACAATCTCAAATATCCTCTCAGCCCCAGTTTATGAGATTGGCACTCTGCATTATTATCTGCCTTACAGAAAAGGGAACTACAAAAAGAGACGTTAGCTGCCCCAAGGTCAGACTGTTGGTTAAAGAGTCAAAATTCTAACTTTACTCTATCAGTGTCCAAAGCATGGATTCTTAACCAAAGCACTTCACAGTCTTATATTTTTGTTTTAGTACACATTTTGACTCAATTTGTAAATACTTATTCATGGCACAATTAGTCATTTCCCACAATCACTTAGTAGAATAGATAGCTATCAATGTTTCCTAGATGCAATATTTATTCATACCAGTGCATTGCCAATGTGCTTAAATAGAAATATGTCATTTCTAACCTTTAATATTTAATGAAGTGAACTCTCCACCAACTAGTCTGCAGAGACATTCCATTCAGGTCATACTTTAAGCATATGGAAGCCTTGATGTGATAGTTTTTGTGAGTGCCTCAAGCCTCATTGTGTTTCCAGCAGTCTCACAGGAGACCATTATAATGTAAACTCCCAGCTGATAATAAACTTCTAAATGAGTGAATCTGAATATTTCCTTTAAATTTTGGTCACTCTATATGTCATTCATCCTCTTGCATAGAGTAGGTAATAAACAAAGACTTACTGAATAATGAATATACAACCTCTTGAGCACATGCCACATAGACACCCGCCACAGATTTTGAAGGTTTAGTCCTTGCCTTTGAGAATATCAGAACTGAATGAGTCAAATTCCTAAGGTGACATTTTGTTGAGGCACGTGATTTTTATAGACCGAAATTGTAAATACCATTGAGCTTTCCACAGATTTGCATGTCTGCCCACAAGAAACACATATTGGTAAGTTCTCCAGTAAGAGATCAAGTATAGCAGTTTTAGGAAAAGAAGCACACTTATGCACACAAGATAAAGACTTTCAAGTAACTAACATCACAGAGAATTTTAAATGCATTCATAACGTCTTCAGTACTTGTAGATCTGTCATTAAGCTACTTCCAGAACATCTCTGAAGAGTCAGACTGCTTTTCCTTGTCTTCATGATAAATTCTGTACCTAGAGCAGTAAATTAAAATGAGACCATTTTTAATAAAGCCATGCCAAGATTTAAAAGTAATTTGGTGGCAATAAGCATAATAAACCAAATTACAGTGATGAAAGAAACATTTTCATTAAAGCTTTAAAAAATGACACTTAAAACTCCAATGTAGGGGTGGAATTGAGTCTACATTGTCTCAAGGGATCTAAGATAACAAATGACAGCTAGAATTTTCAGCTAATCATAACAAATATATAATTAGTTTTGACCTTTTCACAACATCCCAACAAATACAGTGATTCATAAGCATGCATGTTGCAAATGAAATTAATTGCAAGGGTATCTTCCACTAAAACATTTTAATGAACTCATCATACAGATTTCCTGGATAATTTTCTTCGAACTTCCTTCCAAAAATAATGCTTTTAGAAGCCATGCACCAGGTTAATTTCAATAACCGGAACCAACCAATATTTACACATGTACCTGGCTCCTGTTTTTCCATTTATATGGGACTTTTTTCTCTCCTTCTCTCTCTTTCCATCTCCATCTCTCCAGATTCAAACTTGACTTAAAAATCCAAGTCAAATGCCACTGCTATTTGACATTTTATCTGATTTCTTCCCTTCTCACTCCAATGACCTTTATTTGATCTTAGATGGTTTGAACTTAAAGTTACATAGTTTGTGTTGATAACTTGTATAAGCATTTTGTTTTGCTTCTAAATCAGCCTCTTTGCCACCATTCCAGTGACTGGCTCACACAATGCAGAATGTTATATCTGTTAAGTATGCAAATGAATCCAACCAAGTGTATTAAATTATTCTCCAAAACATAAAACTCATCTCCTCAATTCTGAAATTCTACTGAAGAGAACTTGAATTCGTATTTTCCTTCCCTACTTCTATCTTTATATTTTCTAAATCGTATTCTTCTTCCCAAATAAATAACAAACCTCTGTAAGTTCCCAGAAACTCACAAAACACATCAGATCTTTCAAGTAAGGATCCATGTCTGAGGTCATTCTTCCAGGGTGCAACAGGTTGTATTTGCCTCAGAAATCTTAGCAGTCATTTGTGAAATAAAAGACACAAGTCTAACCTGGTCCCTAAAATTATACAACATGTTAGCACAGTAGACTACACACTCACAAAATGCATTTATTGAAAAATTTAGGACAAATAAATAAATTTTTTTAAAAAGAAAGGAAAAGGAAAGGAGGGAAAGAAAGAAGAAAGTTTGAGCTCTTGGGATCAGTTAAACTTTAAAGATCAGTTAAACTTTAAAGAACATTATTCTTATACATTTATAAGGATAATGGACTGGCTTACAGAGAGGGGTGGTTCTATTCCTCCACTGAGGAGGGGAAAAATAGAGGCTAATGCTACAAGCCAAAAGTGGTGGGCTGTAAATGAGTTGGAAACTCCTGGTAAAATGTTAACCTCAATTGTCAAAGGATACTAATGCTGGCCTTTTGAAAGGATTACAGGGATTCTGATTTGTCTAAGATGGTTTAGATATTTCACTACTTTAAAGTAAAAAAATGGGCTATGAGATCTACAAAACACCCAGACAGTTTTATTGTGAGGCAGCATCGAGTACTCTACTTTCTAAACAATGCCATAAAACACACAGCCAGGTGCACCATTCAGGTCTCTTATCACTGCAGTCATGCCCTCACTGCCCTTCTCTACTCCCCAACCCATGAAAGCAGAGGTCTAACAAGGACAAAGTGTGAGAGACTTTCCAGATTATCTACCTGTTAGAGAGTGGTGCCTTTTCCCTGTGAGGGAAGGAAAAACATGATTTTGACCACCATCACCGATCACATGAAAGAGTCTCCAAGGAGATCCATTTGAGAGAATGCGAGGCCTTCAAGCAGGAACGACTGGCATTTCACTCCCCCATCAGATGCCTCTGTAGGAGACTAGCTGAGATAACTCTATGCTCCTCTGAGCAGGTGAAGTGTAAGGCTGCAGAAGGGATAGCTTTGGAACTTACCGCTCTTTAGCATGGTGACACACCAGAGCAGTTTTGTTATGTGCTCAGAATGAACAATTAATCAGAAAAAAGAGCTGGACCCATCATGAGTATGTTCTTTCAAACTACCATTTTTACAACAATATTAGTCTTCATTTCAGATTTTCCAAATGACACATTATTACCTTTAATCACAGTGTTAGTAGAAGCCACAGTGGCATTTTTCACTCATGTGTTCCAAAGACAAGAGTGGGACAACCTAAGACAATAGGTGTTCAACTCTTGAGCTGTGCCCTAAAAATCCAAATCACATTGCTTTTTGTGGTTAAAAATTATTTTTGCAGCTATGAAACATGAAAAGTTGGTAATTTTGCCAAGTCAAAGATACATAGATTATTTGTTTTACTGAGAGTATAACAAAAGCATCAGAAAGCTTCAGTGAAACAAGAAGAATTGACTCATGATCAAAATAGGATTAAAACTCTTTTCCTACAAGTAAGATTTGGTGTCAATTCTATAGGCGGCTATCTAAAAGAGGTCCAAGATCATCAGCTTAGTTTACTTTTATGATTCTCTGAGCCTTTTAAAGAAACTGAACAGGAGCTAGCTGAGGCAGTACCAAAAGGCTGTTGGGCCTCAGGTGGGTTTTTTGCCTTTATTTTTTTTTTAAGGTTGGCTTAGACCACTGCAGTCTTCCTTTCAAGAGCCAAAGATAATTCTTAAATGTGAATTTTATTCTTTCATTTACACGTTTTTAAACTGTAGGCAAATCATACATTTTTTCTTTTTATTATTTTAAAGATGTGGATTACAATTCAGGGTTAGGTATACAAATGTTTGTTATGCAGGTACCCTTGTTGATGAGATGTGCCCCTCCCTCCCCTAGCAGTTTCCCTCAACTGCCAATCCCATCCCCCATCCCCTGGCAGTTTCCCACTACTGGAAATCATAAAATTATCTCACCTGAAGGTCATGGCAAGAACTCAGAGTCATAACTGGGGCAATATAGGCAGTTTTATAAGGGCCTATTTGCTGAGTGGAAGGCAAGACTAAGGATAGTATTAAAAATGAGGAGCTATCACTAGCTTGAAAGAGCAAGGGGAAGGAACAAATACCAGACTTTTCAGCCTCCCTTACAAGTGAGACATCTGGTAGGAGCTGCAGTCTGATATAGAGAAATGCATTCACTGAAAACATGAAGTTCCCATGAGATGGAGCCAGTAGAACCATCGATTTTACTCTTTTACAAGGCTCCGATCTTTAGTCATGCCTCATATTGGCTCAACCCAAGTGGAGCCCATACTTGTTCCAGTGATCAAAAGAGTCCAGTGATTCTGACTCTTTTTTTTTTTTTTTGAGTTGGAGTCTCACTCTGTCACCCAGACTGGAGTGCAGTGGCCGCTCCCGGCCACTGCAGCCTCGATCTGCTGGGCTCCGGCGATCCTTCCGCCTCAGCCTTCCAAGTAGCTGGAACTACAGGCACACGCTACCACGCCCAGCTAATTTTTTGATTTTATTGTAGAGATGAGGTCTTGCTTGCCCAGGCGGGTCTCGAACCCGCGGGCTCAGGCAATCCACTCACCT
>CAUYQG010082209.1:0-24892 GCA_963574415.1 Tarsius wallacei
TCCTGGCCACCCAGCCTTGACCTGCCGGGCTCCGGCGATCCTTCCGCCTCAGCCTTCCGAGTAGCTGGAACTACAGGCGCACGCTACCACGCCTGGCTAATTTTTTTTTTTTTTTTGATTTATTGTAGAGACGAGGTCTCGCCAAGTTGCCCGGGCGGGTCTCGAACCCGCGGGCTCAGGCAATCCACTCACCTCAGCCTCCCAAAGCGCGGGATGACGGGCTGAGCCACCGAGCCCAGCAGGTTGATCTTTAAGAGGAAGAATTTTAACTGTTTTTAGCCCCTCTCTGCCATAGGAAGGGCAGTCTGTGGAGGGCCCAGAGCAAAGGCTAGAGGCGGGAAAGCACAGGCAGGCCTGGGGCACCGAGGCAGAGCGGGTCCCTGGGAGAGCCATTCGTGCTGGTGGCGTTGGAGCCTCAACTCAGCTCTGCTGACTCACATCCTGGGAGCTCTCGAAGACCCTTCCTGAACACGGGTGGGCCATGCACTCTTCTCACACTCGCTCAACCCGTGATTAGCCAGGCAGGCACAATCAGCTGCAAAGGACACGGGGAAAGAGTCAAGGGCCAAGAAGAGCTCTCGTCCTTCTGGTGATTTCTGAAGGGTGGCGCGTGTTCAGACTACAGAATGACTCACAATCGGAAAAGTGAGAGTGGCTTTGAGGAGACCCGGGAGGTCCACGGCCAAGGTGCCACAGAGACTCCCGGATGGGGTCGCTCGCTTCCAGCGCATCCGTTTGTCTGTCTGTCCACCTTCAGCCTTTCCGTCCACTCCCATGCTTCACCACCCTACCTCAGCTTGGGATCTGAGAGCTGAGAATCTCCTGGGAGCTTAAGGCCTGTCCTCTCCTGCTAGAATCAGGTTGGTGTGAGTGGGGAGGGGGGAGACAACTTGGGACAATTCTCAGGCGACGTGTCAAAGGTCATCAAGGAGCAGACCTTGGCCCAATTGCCCGGGGCCACGCCTTGCCATGTGGTGTCTGCACCCATAGCTGTGTCCCTGGACTCCAGGAGGAATGTTCCAGAGACCCCGGAAAAGATATCTTGTTACTTAGACTGTTCAGCTCTTTTTGCCCTTAACCTGGAAAACCTCGGGATTAATGAACCCTCCCCCCGAGGCCTCATGGGATCAAAAAAGGGAAAGATAAATTCTGTGCTTATGGCCCCAGGGCACTGTCAGGACAGCACCATCTTCAGGAGTGGACAGGGTGTAAATGGTCCAGACAGAGGGGGTTGAGGTGAGAACCACAAGCTGTGTCTGGGGAGAGGGCGGAGGTGGTGTGTGGGGACAAGGATGAGGCCTGAGAAGCCAGGCAGGGTCAGAATGTGAAGGATCTGGAATCCCGGCCTGAGGGCTGGGGTCTGGTCCAGGGGGAATGGGGAGTCACCGAAAAGTCTTGAGCAAGGAAGTGGCCTGGAGCTTGAGATCCAGAAAGACCTTTGCCCTCTTGAGTCCATCAAGGTTCTTCAGTGGGTGCTGACTCTGGACAACTTTAGCCAACAGAGTGACCTGGAAGCCCATGAGCCATTCAGAGACCCAAAAGAGAGCTGGGCCCCAGGGAGGCAGGAGTGATGGACGTCTGTGTTCTGTGGTCACAGACTCAAGATTACATTTCAGGGGAGCAGTGGGTGACCTGGGTCTTGCGTGCCCCCTTCCTGCCCAGGTCCGGGAGACCACTGACCGACATCTCACCAAGACTGGCCAAAATGAAGGATGAATCCCTGAGGGGAAGTCTGTGGTCCCAGATAGGCACAGGACAGGCATAATAGGGGTATCCACTCCGGCCCTTATCCTGGCCCTAAGGACACAGGTGAGTCAGGGGCCAAGCGATGCCAAGTGGCCACTCACCAGATGACCCAGCCTCTGTCTTCCGCTGCCAGTGGGCTGTGGGTTAAATTGAGGACAGTGTTTGATGAAAGCATAACGTTTGGGGCTCTATCTGGTGGAACCAGGCGGGAGGGAGACTGGCTCAGTGGAGAGGCATGGGCTCTGGAGCGGTGTAGATGGGATCAAACTCCAGCCCTTGCTGGCAGCGTGGGACTTCAGATATGTTTCACAAACTCTTTGACCTCCTCCCCTGCCAGGCAACTGTGAATGGCCATTTGGGCATTAAAAAAGATGATATATGAGAACTTGGCACACAGCAGGGGCCCAATAAATGTTTCTTCTGACTTTCTGGTACACAGATGTTGTTCCTTCTGTCTCCCTGGTACACAGTAGGGTTCCAATAGATGCTCCCTCTGTCTCTCTGGCACACAGGAGGGGCCCAGTAGATGTTTCCTTCTATCTCCCTGGTACAAGTTAGGGGCCTAATAGATGTTTCCTTCTGCCTCCCTAGTACAGATTAGGGGCTCAATAAAAGTTGTTTCCTGCTGTCTCCCTGGCACACAGTAGGGGTTCAATAGATGTTCTTTCTGTCTTCCTGGTACACAGTAGGGGCCCAATAGATGTTCCTCTGTCTCCTGCCACTGCACTGACTTCGGTCCACGTGGCCCTGCCGAAACGTACTCAGACACACCCCGGCTTCCAGGGCCCGGCAACTGTGCGACACAGTGTCTGTGGCCCGAGACACAGTCATCGGCCATCCCCAGCAGCAGGCCAGCATCACGATGCCCTCACCACCCCAGGGGGTCTCCCGTCTGTCCCTCCCACTGAATAAGAGCCACTCAAGGCCAGAGATCATGTGTGATCCCTTTGTGTTGCCAGCAGCCAGCAAGGGACCCTGTGTTCCCAGTGCCAGGTAGATGGCAGATGAAGGTGAGATGCGCCCCGTCCCTAATGGGCGCCAAGTCCTTTTGTGCACGCAGGCCTTGGGGAGGTGACCAAGCTGCTCTGAGACCAGCCTGCCACGGGGTTCCTGGTGCCGCAGGGTTTTCTGTCTGACCGCAGTCCTGTTGCACCACGGAGCGGATGTGATGGCACGGGACCCATGCCTGCTGGCACCTCAGTCTTCCCTCATGGGAGCAGGGGGTTGGGAGAAAGACTGGGGTGCAATGAGGCAGGGCCTTCGTGCACCCCTTCCTCCGAGGGCCACCAGCCACAGCAAAGCCTCCCCTCCACCAATCTCATGAGCGTCCCGGACCTGCTACGCCCACCTCAGAATTCCTGGGGTTTCCCAGCAGGCTTCCCTGTCCCTCCCCCAGGAGCATGCTTTTTTATCAGGTTTGGTGTGCAGGTCTCAGCCCACATTACAAAGGCATGCACGTATGAGCGGGAGCTGAACTGAGGCTCTGCAAAGACCCAGAGAATGGTGTTGTGGACATTGGAGGCTCAGAGGGGAGGATGAGAACGGGGAGGGATGGAAGATCACCTGTGGGCACTATGTGTGCGGGGGCTGGAGGGTGGGAGACACATTGCTTGCCGCGACACGGTGCATCCACATGACCAAAAACTACTTGCACCCCCAGAAGTTATTGAATTTTTTTTTTTGAGTTGGAGTCTCACTCCGTCGCCCAGACTGGAGTGCGGTGGCCGCTCCCGGCCACCGCAGCCTCGACCTGCTGGGCTCCGGCGATCCCTCTGCCTCAGCCTTCCAAGTAGCTGGAACTACAGGCACACGCCACCACGCCCGGCTAATTTTTTGATTTATTGTAGAGATGAGGTTTCGCCTGCCCAGACGGGTCTCGAACCCGCTGGCTCAGGCGATCCACTCACCTCAGCCTCCCAAGGCGCGGGATTACAGGCTGAGCCACTGAGCCCGGCTAGAAATATTATCTCTAACTGCTTGATCACATTCGCCCCCTCCCTCAAAGAAGTGAATTAAAGAGTGGCTGCAGTGTGCCAGCCGTCTTTTGTGAGTATGACCTCCCAAGACTAATATGAGGGTGAACATCACACGCTCTTCCGCATTCGCATCTGCATTCATCCCAATGAGATCCTGTGTAATAATTCTCAACTTATAAACTATACTGCTCTTAAAAGTTCAAGCTAAACAACATATTCTTAGCATTGACATTAGCGATGTCTGAGGGATCTAGAGGAAGTAGACAGATTTCTATTTTAAGAGAGATTTAAAAGTATGTCAGAAGTGTATGCTGAAAGAACCTCCTACATGCAGAGTCTTTTTTTTAATACCATCTCAAAACAGAAATAATGCTTTTTATCCTTGGAAGCACAGAAATTTAACTCACAGCTTCCCTAGGCACTAATAGGTTGGCGTAACCAGTATGATCTTCTGATTAGAAGGAAGCAGGGGCAGTGTTTTGGCCTCTGCCCCCGAACGCAGAATGAATGAGACACAATCTTGAAGGCGTAAGGGCTTTATTTTCTCTGACTGTGTATACAATTAGCAAGGCATGCTGAGAACCTTGAATGAAAGGAACAAATAGATGTGATTATTCTTATTTCCTGTGTTAGTGCATTTACTAAGGCAGTAAAATGGATGGACATGGATCTGGGAATCAGTAAACCTGTGTCCTACTTCTGGCTTTCACCTGAACTTGCCTTAATAACAAACCTTCTGAGCACCAGCTTCTTAATAAATGAAATTAATGTATTAATCCTTGATCTTATTAATCTTAACTATTCCTGTTAGGATTTTTTTAAAATAGTAGTTCAGATTAAATCTTGTTTAATTGGACGATTTTCTCCCCTGTATTAAAATAGTAAGGATAAATATATATTACATATCTACATATGCATATATACACACACATAGATATTCATATATCATGTATTTTATAATGGAATTATAAACTGTCAGATGTTGCATATTTAATTCATTTACTCCACTAAATATTTATTGGATGCCTTGTGTAAGCCTGATTCTGTGTGAGGATTTAGATACACAGAGAATAAACATACTTGCTTTAGGAGATACCAGTCTAGTTAAGTTAGAACATTTAAAGAAATAAATAATAAAGATAAAATTGTTTCAAGGTCCATGACAGAATTATATATAGGCGAAAGAAAGGCTCAAGAAAAAGAGTTAAATTCATCATTTGATGGGTCTGTGCTAGACACTCTCCAAGACCTTGGTAAACTGTAGTTATGAAAAGGACCTTGTGAAGTGATTGTCTTATCTCCACAGCAAACCTATAGAACAGATTGAGAAAGCTGGGCGCCTAATTACTAGAATTCACATACAATGAAGTGTCCCTTCACCCTTGTTATTTCTTCATTGAACCTGAAACGACTGTCATCTTAATTATCCACAGCATATATTTGTTTATATATTTATTTTTCCCAATTGGTTAGTAAGTTCTTAGAATGCAGGGACTGTCTTATTTATCCTTAGTAGCTGGCAGATCATATGAATGAATAAGTAAATAAATAAATTATATTTATGGTTGTGGAAATCCAAGGATTCAAGAGGAAAAGCAGGAATTTTAATCATGTAATTTTCAACATAGTATTGATGGACCAAGAAGAATGCCTCATGCCAAAATTGTCCCCACACTTGAAAGAAAATCTGTTAGTGTATGTGTGTGTGTGAATATACATGTGTGTATGCATATATACATAAGTATGCATGGTCAGTGAAGTGGGAAAGATACGGACTTTGAAGTCAAATGGACAGGGGTTGGTGTCCAAATAATTTAAAACTTCGGGTAAGCCCTCTGAGAACTTTAGTTTCCCTTTGGAATTTCATAAAACCAAAGTTGAAATTCAGAGGCCTTTGTTCCTGTCTTACTTGCAAGGCTTGGCCATGACAGTGTTGAAATACTGCACCTCATCACCGAAATAAATGATCATCATTAATTTTTGTATATAGTGACCATTTTCCTTTGGTCTGTGGTCTGTAAACTTCTGCACTTGCAAAGTAACAGTAATAGTTCATTTGAATGCAGCCTTTGCATGTTTCTAACTTGAGTTTTTTTTTTTTTGATATCCACCTTTGCGTTACAAAATGTGCATTGTTTCTTATTAGAAAGTATGGTTTATGCAATTAAAAAATGGGAAGTCAAATTCTCAATGTAACATCAGGGAGGATCGCTTGAGCCCAGAAGTTTGAGACTAGTCTGAACAATATAGTGAGACCTCATACCGTCTCTATTTTTAAAAAACTTTTTAAAAAGATTATAGAGAATATTATTTAATTCCACTTGGATGCCTACAAATGTCCCTACTAACACTATCAAAGCAGTCACATCTTTTTGTGAATTTCCCCTAATATTTAGTATCTGTATCACTCATTTAGGTCTTTTATGATTGAGCCTTGGGTATGTAGTAGCCTATCTTTGTAAAAAGACTGTAAATTCTTTGAGGTTATGTGTCACAAAACATATCCTATACCTAGAAGAATGCTTCCATGTAAACATTTGTTGATCATGGTATTGGATCACTTAGAAAAAAAAATCTCATGAATTTTTCTCTCAAAATTAGTTTCCTCTAAACTAAATTTGCCTTAGTAACCTCAAAGCACTGAGCTATATATTCAGGAGACAAAGAGATAGAATGCATATTTCCTCTTCTAAGGAAACCATAATTTAGCTAGGAAGACAGAAAACTTCATTAAAAATTATGCTCAAGGTGACATATAATTGTCAAAGAGGGCTTAGAAAGAAATCAAACCTAGAAAGAAAAATCTATATAAAAAAGATATATGTGGAATTTAAGAATGTAAGTTTTATAAAATCTTAACTTAGAAATGTGTGCACAGGATATTCTAGTTTTCTGAATCCTTGACTAAGGAAAGTATTTTGCTATCAGAATGGATGGGAATTCCACATATTCAGCTTAGAACAGAATTTTCAAAGACAAATGATCTTAGAGACAGTAATTTATCAATTCTTTGATCTAATAAATTACTTTACTGACAGATAAAGTAATTAATCTTATTTTTATAAATCTCATAGGTGTAGAATTCTTCACATTTTTATTAAAAATATATAAGGTAATCAAATGTAATATTAATAACTGAAATCTAGTTATTTGATTGTGACTCTCTGCTCCTCTAAATGTTCATATGTTAGTAAAAAAGTGTACATGACTATGAAATTTAAATTATGAAGCTATAATCTCCTGGATTACTAACAAGTTTAGTGACTCAACTATATCACAGATCCCTGGGGGTTTTTTTTAATTAATTTATTTTATTTTATTTTAATCAGAGTCTCACTCTGTTGCCCAGGCTGGAGTACAGTGGCACGCTCATGGCCACCGCAGCCTCGACCTGCTGGGCTCAGGTGATCCTTCCTCCTCAGCCTTCCAAGTAGCTGGAACTACAGGCGTGCACCACCACACCCGGCTAATTGTTTTATTTATTGTGGAGACGAAGTCTCACCAAGTTGCCCAAGCTGGTCTTGAATCCTTGGACTCAGACAATCCTTTCTCTTCCACCTCTCAAAGTGCTGGGATGACAGGCGTGAGCCTCCATGCCTAGCCAGATCCCTATTTTTAAATTCTATTATTTCATCAGAATTGTAAACTGAAAGGTTGTCGATAATGTGACAATGCCTAGTTACGACCTTCCTGAGAAATGTGAGAAGATTCGTGGCTCCAAACTAGCCTTAGGTGAACACCAAAGTCCAGAAGTCTGTGTTCTCTCTGACTTCCCACGTCTTTGTATGTTTCTCCCGCCGAAGAAATTCTTCCCTCCAGCATCATTTGTGTTATTTCCCTGTCAGAGGCAGGTTTAACTGAAGAAGGAGCAAAAAGTGAGTTAGACTAGTACCACAGATGTCAAACTGAGTCATTTAGATTTATCTTATAGTTTGATGGGTTTTTAACTACAGTACCTTGATGCGCTATTACAGCTGTCATTCATTAATAATAGCAATCAATTGAAATTTGTTATGGCTTTTCATAAAAGAGTTCTAACATCCCTTTCAGTCGCTTGCATTTCAATATGCTTTCCTGAGTGAGCAGGAAAAAAACACAGAGCAAAGAGCTCATGACACTGAAGCCAAGGGTGTCCACGGAGGTTTGTCCCTCATATGAATGCATCTATCATGTGAGTTGAGGTAGAAAACAATTGTTGAGAAACACTCCTTCAGGAAACAGGAGCCCAACCATTTATTTTAAGCAAAAACAAATGTTAACAGCTATACATTTAAAAATAATCTGTCAGTAGATTGGAGGAGTCCTTGGAGGGCAGCAACACTGAAGGGAAGGGAAGTCAGGGGAAAAGAAGGTATTGCCAATATCCAGTTGAAAGATGAGAGTTTGATCTAGAGAGTATGAATAGAAACAGAGAGGTTCAGCACCTGTAGATCCAGCTACTTGGAAGACTGAGGCAGAAGGATCGCCGGAGCCCAGCAGGTCGACGCTGGGGTGGCCATGACTGTACCACTGCACTCCAGCCTGGGCGACAGAGTGAAACGCCAACTCAAAAAAAAAGAAACGGAGAGGTTCAAAACCAATTCATCCGTCAGTCAATTTTCTAAGCTCTGGATCAGTTCCACAAAAAAACCTCAAAAAAGGAGAAAATAACACAGGTTTCATAAATAACTATTTGCCCAGATTTTATTTACTAACTGAATTTTGCTCAGAGCCACTTTTTAAAAACTGCTCTTTGTAGCTCAAACTTGGTTTTTCTCTTTACCAGCACTGCAGTCATGTCCTCTTTTGTCCTCACCTTTGCTCTCTAAAACAGAGGCTGGAAACTCAGTTTTCTAATGGGACAAGGCAGCTAATATAGGTGAATCAAAGGGCTGTTGCCCAAACTGATTTCAAAAAATAAAATCCACTCAAGTCATCAAAGCGCTGATTTTTGACAGATCATGGCAAAGAAATTTCAGTTAACTCGTGTTCAAAACCAAAACAGTATGGCTGAACTCATAAATATTTAAGTTTCGTGGATAGATGTCTCCTTATTAGTGTCTGCATTAAAGACTTAGATATGTAAATAGAAACGCTGAAAGCCTTGATTTAAGTGAGCTATCTAGTCAACCTCCCACAAAATGATTATTCATCTTCTATTTGATCTATTAGCTGCTAAGTTTCCATTTCTAAAAGAAAAAAAACTTTTTTCTATCTTCCTAACTTTCCTGACAAATTCCTAGCAAATACTTAGATTCCTAACAAATTGAGCAAGTCATAAAATAATTACAATATATACATGCTATAATTTGCCTTTAAATTAGTGGTATGACATTGAATAATTATTTGGCCTCATAGGTACAATTATAAATAAACTAATTCTTGGTTTAATATCGTTCAAGATAAAGCTGAAGGCCTTGGCGAACTTTTTATTTAACTACTAACTCTGAGTTTGAAACTTGTATTTTCACTTTAGAGAGTAATAATGTTTTTTGTTCGATGGTGATTAATTTGATTACATAGCAGAATGGCAGATAGGTCCTGTTTTTAATCACCTGCTTTTCAACTGCATTTTCTTTGGGAGAAAAAAAGAAAACACAATTGATTTTAGACTCATTATTGCTATTTAATAAACACAACTCATAGGGCAAACTAAAGGCAAAACTTTATTTTTTTGACCCACTTTGACTTTGTGAGTAGTTTTTTTTCCCCTACTATTGGATGAAACATTGGAAGGTTTCATGTTCCTTTCATCAGTTTTAGGTAACTGATTCAGCGCATGTCACAAGCACAGAAGTTAACTGTTTGGTCTCCAGTAATCAAAAGCCTGACCTTGAACGTTTCTTCTCTTCACCAGAGCCTTGGGTGGAGGAGGAAGGGAATGGGTGTTCCTGTCTCATCCCCTCCTCTACTCACCTGTCCCTGTAAATACTGTTCCCACATCAAAATGCGTGGAGGCCGGGTGCTGGCAGGGTTCTGACTTCGACAGAAGCTATCACAAGATGGCATCATGGGAGCTAGGCCTGGCAGACGTTGAAGTTTCTGCAGACCCCAGAGACCAGTCTTCTCTGGCTGCAGCACCTGTGACGGGTCAGCACCTCTCCTTCCCGTGCCAGCCTCCCCTCAGTTCTAATCTCCAGGCATCTACTTCCTGCCTCGACTCTAGCAGTTGGAGTCCCATTGCCTATCCTGGAAGTCCTGCCAGGCCTAACTGAAATGGCTGCAGAATGGTCCTCTCGCTCTTGCCATGTACACCTGGTATCCTGAAAGCGAGAGTGCAGCTGTGCCCTCCCACTAGGGGAAATGCAGTTGTTTCTCAAGCAAACTCTCTTCTCTCTCTCAAACGTGCCAACTCAGAGTCGCAGCCTTCCCCGTAGAACGTCAGGGCATGTGTCAGATGGCAGACCAGAGAGTCCTCTAAATTATGGGACGTATCTCAAGCCCTCCAACTCCTCCCAAAGAAACTCCTCTTTCTAGATTTCAGGTAGAAGAAGAAGAACTCCTGCTCTTACCCTTGGGAGGGGTGATAAGATTTAGAGTCTGGCACCAGTTACCTTCAGGGACATCCTCACAAATTCTCTCCTCTTAATCTACTCTCTTTCTCAATCCTGTTATCGTGGGCACTCGTGCCTTCTAAGCAGTTGTGTTTCTTAGGTGACTTGCATCTGGGTCTGGCATCTCACTGGGACTTTTATCTGTTGGTCGTTTTCATCAAAAAGCAAGCCAGTAAAATTTCTATGTAACAAATGAAAACCAGAGTCTTCTCATTACCCAGGCAAACCGTTTGCCTCCAAATTTTATGTGTGTTATGTGGCCTTCTGCAAAGGAGTGAGTATATACTCACAAGCATGCATGCTATAGTTTTATTCCGATTGAAGAAAGATGTATCTTTCGCCGTCTGTTTTCTCTTCTTCCAAACCAGCTAGGAATCAATATGCAGATGCCAGGTACAGGCTCTCTTAGGATAACAGACCAATAAAGAGCCCCCTTGAAAAACTGCTTGCCTGAGGAGGAGAATATAAACTTTTTCCTTAATCTCTGCAAGACTTTGCTCCCAGAACCAAGCACGTCTTGTTCAGTGTTAATAGTACCGAGTCTTCTCACCGCTTTTTCATGTGAAAGGCACTCTTCAAATATGTACTTAATTAAGCCTCTCTTTTAACAGAGGTGGCCCTGTTCTCATCCCCCAGTCTCTCTCTCCCATCTTCTGTGTGGAGAGTTCTCTTTGAAGTCTTGCAGGAGAGACACCCAGGCATGAGGGAGATGAGAACAGAGCCTAGGGCGCTTATAATGAACTTTTGATGGAAAAGAAATTTAGATTAATTCAGCGATTCTAGCTGCTCTCTACTTCGAATCTCATGAGAGGAAATACTAAATTACAGGAAGATGATGAGTCAGATTTTAGGTGAGCTCCAGAAGTCCTGCCCTCCGAATGCATTTGTGGATATCCTGTGGATTCCTAAAGATTTAGAACCCTGCACATTTCTAGTTTTAGAGGACTTATTTATTATGTATTATGCCCGGACTCTTCATATTTGTCTCTGGCAACTGCCTTGAAGTTCACAGCTGAAACTTGACTTCTTAAAAGGTGCCTATGTGTCTGAACACTTCTCCTTGTGCTGATTCTCGGAAGGAAGTCCATGATCATGTATAGCGACGCATATTACCCATAACTACAATTTGGAAAATAGATGTTGATCACTTTAGAAAGTGTTTCCTAGCTGCTCACCATTCAGAGGCAATTTCAATAGTAGAATTGAGTCTGATGTTGCTCTACAGTGGCTGCCAAATAATTCATTTTAATTTCTTATCTGTGGTTATCTCAGTCATTTCCCAGAAAATTATCTTCTTAGATTGCTTATTTAAAGGTTTACAAAAAGATGTAGCAGATACACACAACAGAAATAACTTAATGGTCATAAGTTTCATAATTACAGGAACTTTCCCTGCATTGTGTTCTTGTTCGGGCATGCTGAATCTTCTTTGGGACATTAAATTTCATAGATTGGCTCATGTTGTGTTATTGCAAATACCGTTTTGATTTTTTTCATGCACTGCAGACAGGATATAGAGATAAGTAAGAGCGTATTGCATACTTGATTTCCAATTTACCTGAACTTATTAAAAGAACTGCTGAGAGTCATTTTTTAAAAAAAACCTTTGCATTGTTTTCCAGGTCACAGATACTCTACTCAGCAGTGAAATTGTTCTTACTAGTTTCTACAAGATACTGATTATATTTCTTGTGGTATTTTAATAGGTTTATCCTCCAAAGAGCTAAGGTTCAAGAATGGGAGATTTTTATGGAAAAACAGTTTACATGTTTCTGATATTTTTTCAGTGATTCCGAATATGCATTCCTCAAGAGGAGCTTCAAATATTCTTCCTTTTGCTAAGTTACTCTCTCTGTTATTTAATTATATCTATAATATGTCTGTCAGATCTTTCACCTAGACCTCAGACTTCTCCAACTTTTTATTATTCAGTCATTCCAGCAGTTTTTTTGTTTTTGTTTTTGTTTTACACGCAAAAGTGAAGTCACAACAATTCACAAGATTTTATTAGTTAAAGGCAATTACTGCCTAATGGTGCCTGCCAAATACAAAATTATACTTAATGGCACCTGCACCTTGCATTGAAAATAGCATAAATAAAACAAACTATTATGATGAGAAGGATTCCTTGCTTGAATCTATTTTAGATGATAACCCTTTGCCAGCAGTTATGAAACTTCCATACCTGATTCACATAGCATCTTTTTAAAATTTCTTCTTTTATTTTTATTTTTTTTAGAGACAGGGTCTAGCTCTGTCACCCAGGCTGGAGCACAGTGGTGTGTTCATAGCTCGCTGCAGCCTCAGACTCCGGGGCTCAAGTGATCCTCCCAGTCCAGCCTCCTGAGTAGCTGAGACTACAAGGTGTGCCACCATGCCTGGCTAATATTTGTTAGACATTTTTGTAGAGACAGTGTCTTGCTGTGTTGCCCATGCTAGTCTCAAACTCCTGGCTTCAAGCCATCTTCCCACCTCCGCCTTCCTGAATTTTAGGATTACAGACATGAGCCACCTTGCCTGGACCCACATAGCCTCTAATACTAAACCAAGTAAAGACAGTAAAGACAGAGGTCTGAATATTTCCATTCAGGCTCTCTATGGAAATATTAATTCCTTCTATTCTTAATTTGTACATCACCAGCTTGGTATTTGTTATTAGATAACAATTAGGTAAATAGCATCTGCATGGCATCCAAAAATGAATGTAAGGATCCCCAAGAACTGATTAATCTGAGGCAAGAGGATTGCCTGAGTTTGAGGGTTCGAGACCAGCCTGGGCAACTTGAGAGACCTCGTCTCTATAATAAATAAAAAAAATCAGCCAGGCGTGGTGGTATGTGCCTGCAGTTCCAGCTACTTGGAAGGCTGAGGCAGAAGGATTGCCTGAGCCCAGCAGGTTGAGGCTGCGGTGGCCATG
Source organism: Tarsius wallacei (assembly GCA_963574415.1). Taxonomy (NCBI): domain Eukaryota; kingdom Metazoa; phylum Chordata; class Mammalia; order Primates; family Tarsiidae; genus Tarsius; species Tarsius wallacei. Next base: position 13,173 of record CAUYQG010082209.1, read on the forward strand.
AGCTTGTCACTGCCCTCCAGCCTGGGTGACAGAGGGAGACTCTGACTCAAAAAAAAAAAAAAAGAACTGACTGCCATCTACCATCTCTCTGCCTACAATTGCTTCCTCCCAGCTCATCGGGGTCTATCTTCTCTTTGTCATCCAGGACTCAGCTCCACACGACCTTCTCAGAAAAGACTTTGGGGCACTCTGTCTTAGATCCCTTCTCCCCACTGAGTCACTCTCTAATTTACCACCCTGTTTTTATTTTCTTCATAGAATTTATCCATGCCTAAATATTTCTTGTTTATTTACTTTTATGCTTTCTCTTCATGCCAATTGAAATATAGATTCCATGAGGGGGGCACACTTGTTTTGTTGATGCCTTTCCAAATCCCTGGGGAACAGAATATGCCCAACTCACAGTAAACTAAAGAGATAGATACCTGCCCATTCATTCACCTGACACATATCTGTTGAGTGAACACACACGGTGTTAAGTGACCTGCATAACTGCCTGTTTAAAGTCAGGCATTGGTAGCCCATACGACTCTTCAACGTCAAGCAGAACTTCTGGATGATGGCAAAGTTGGCACGATGGTGGTCACCAGAGACTTCAGGGAGGATTCAGGGCGGGCTGTGAAAAGCACCAAGTCTCTGTGGGCTTGATTTATCTTTTGGTATCACTGTTGGAAAACAGCACTGTGAAATGCTGGAATTTTCCATATCCTACAAGACGGAATTTGTTTACACCACAAGACATTATCACTGTTAAATAACCTAAATATTTTCACCTCAATCTAGCTTAAAATTCTATCCAATCGTCACTACGAACTGGATACTGTTTCTATATGGCCACTGTCTAAATGCATAGATCACTTTTACTATGATGAACCTCTCAGTAGATAAAAGTAGACATGCCGAGTTTTCATTTTGAAAGGAAAGTGCCAGCATCCAAAATAATGAATTTGGTCATATGCGGTGGCTCACACCTGTAATTTCACCACATTGGGAGGCTGAGGTGGGAGGATCGCTTGAGGCCAAGAGTTTGAGAACATCCTGGGCTACATAGTAAGACCCCATCTCTATGAAAAACATTTATTTAAATAGCCAGGCATGGTAGCATGCACCTGTAGTCCCAGCTACTCGGGAAGCTGAGATGGAAGAATCACTTGAGCCTAGGATTTCAAGGCTTCAGGGAGCCATGATAGCCCCACTGCACTCCAGCCTGAGCCACAGAACAATATCCGTCTCTAAAAAGATAAAATAAAATAGTTCCACTCTGGACTAGGATGAGTTAAACTTTTGTGGCTCCAACGGCATTAGCTAAGATTAATCTGCTATAATAAAGATGTCCAAAATATAGAGGCTAAAAAAAGTAACTTTAGGTCTTTCTTATGTCACAGGTCCAAGTAAGCAGCCCCAGGAAGCAGGCAGCTCTACCCAAAGAGGCCCTTCAAAGATTCACCTTCCTTCCATTGTGATTCTACCACCAACAAAGTTATGGTCCTCATCCGCTTGGCCATAGCTAAATCCAAAAGTAGCTGTGTTGCAGCTCACAGGAATGGGAAAGTGTAAAGAACTCACATGCGCAATATGTGAAGACCCACAGCTGGAAGCATCAGGTCCACTTCTAGTCACATTCCATCACTGAAAACATAACCAAATGACACATCCAGTGGGTAGGCAGTCTGAGAAATATAGTCTCTAGCTGGGTGGCTCCAAGACCAGCCACAAGTCTACCATGGAAGAGTGGGAGAAAATACTTTGTTGGACACCTCGCTGTTTCTACGCTCGGGCAAGAAGAGTGTGAGGATGATGGTTGCAATGAGCTGAGCGTGTGTATCCCCCCAGAATTCACCTTCAGTCCAATGTGATATTATTTGGAGGTGGAGCCTTTAGGAGGTAATTAAGTCATGAGGTTCATGAATGGGATTAGCTCCCTTAGGAAAGAGACCCCAGAAAGCTCTCTCTGCTTCTTCCTCCAATGTGAGAACACAGCTAGAAGTCAGCAGTCTGCAGTCGAGAAGAAGAACTCCAGAACTGCCCACACCAGCACCATGACATTGAACTTCCACCTCCAGAACTGTGAGAAATACATTTCTGTTGTTAATGAGCTCCTCCTAACACCCAGTCTATAATACTTCGTCATAACAGCCCAAGAATACTAAGACAGCAGTCCATGAAGAAAATATTAGATAAGTCTAGGGGTTTGACCAAACAAGAGAAAAAAAATCAAGAATAGGTTTTCAGAGATTATGCACTGCTGATGCCAACTCCATATATAGTTTTTATTAATATTGAAACAGCAATTTATGCAGTAGAAAAACCTTCCTACTGACGCATCAGAGAATTGAATCGAGAATCCCTTCCACAAGGCCACGTACAAAGGCATTTTTGTTTGTTCTGCAGAAAGGAGGTGTGAGGCAAGACACATTAGAGCCAAAAGCCATCTCCCATGCCTGGAGTGTGTTCCTCAATAAACACCATGTCATGAACTGTCATATTGTAAATCTGCTTCAAATATAATGGTTTATTACTCTATGAGTTTGGTGGCTTTGATCTTTTCGAAAATGTGTCTGCCTAGTATTTTCTGATTTTTTGTGACCCTCTCCCTCTGTTCCCGTGAAGTGGATTATACATAAAATTTTAAGTGAAATAAAATTTTTAGTGAATGTAATTTTAATTTGGTTATGTATTCTTCATTTGATAGCATTGTGTGAAACCACTGGGAGTGCTCCATTATGGTTCATGTATTTCATCTACAGATATCCGCTGACATACCATCTGCAAGCACTGAGCTTGGCACAGAGAATAAAGACAAAATGGCAGGCGCTCCGCTTTTAGTTTAAGTCAAAATCACACTCTTTTTCATGGGGAAAGCAAGGCTTACATGAACCCATACACCAGCTGAAGGAAAGAGAAATTCACCAGGCACTAATTTAAGCTAACTTTTTAAAAATTACGCTTTATTAAGTAATCTTAAATATACACCTTATTTAAAGATCCTAAATTAGATTTCTTTGATTGATATTTTTATTTTTTAATAGACAAGAATGTATTTTCAAACGTATGTATATTATTTTGGTTTCTCTATGGTAAGTAATCGGTTTAAAACTGCACATGGTGAACATGCAAGCTATTATCAGGATGCTAGCTAGAATTCTCCTATGTGGCAGATGGATGGGGTATAAAGCAGAGAGCGGAAATACACTAAAAGTTTATGGTTTCATTGTGAAAAGCTACAATTCTCCATACTGGAAAATACAGCCAGTTATGGCAAGAAAGTTCATTTTAAAGTTTAAAAAGTCAATCCTCTTATCTTCTTAACTTGAAAGTAATTCTAGTGGCAATTAAACTTTTACCAAAAAGAAATAAAAAATAAAGAAGAATCCACTTTGTCGAGTTCTGTGGAGACCATCATCTTTAACCTCTGGACTTCGGGCAGGAGTTTATTATAATCATTTGTAACATATGCTAGCGGCCACTGTGTTTTTAAATATCTGGAGAGATACATCCATAGACCTTTATTAAAGATTGTTCCAGCTGAAAATCTTCCATATTTCAATTGACACACATTTATGGATCTTCCCCCCTCCATGTCTTGATTTTAGATAGGATCGTTTTAAAATCAGGCCAAAACCGCCACACACAAATGCATTATGCCATCCCAGGTTCATTCAGGATCACATAACGAACATGCTTGCTGGTGTCAAAATTGTCTCTAAAGAAAGATAACAGCACGAGCTCCCTCCAGTTTGTCCCAAAATATTTGTTGAGGGTGAGCATATTTTTAAAGGCAATTATCCATCTGACGACATACTAAAAACGCCACAGTTATCGGGACCAACTTTGTTGTCCCTCAGAAAATGGTGGAAGAACGGCTGGCATTAACATGGCAGGGGTGGAGCCTTCAAAGTCCACTTCATTATCTAGAAGCAGCGCAGGAAAAAACGTCCCAGCCAATCTAGCCAGGGTAAACGAAGACTGCTCCTCCTCTGTCCCCCAGACCCTCAGCGTAAACAACTGGTAGTTTACAGACTTTACAATTTCCACTTGGGAAAAGCTCTCCTGGCTATTCTTAGACACCATCTTACATAAGGCACTAAAACGCACCCTATTAAATAAGCTAACGCACCTACCAAGATGCTTTTTTGTTTCCGTGGAGGAAATTAAATCTCCTGCAGTTTGGGGCTAAGAGTCTCATGCCTCATAAAGTATCATTATCTCTTCCCACTTATTTTCCCCTCATCTCTGCTTCTTCCTCTCCCCCAGCCGTTGAGCCAGGGTTCTTGAAACACTGTTCCTATTCTGCCCTTCATCTTGGAAGACAGTTTCTGTGCACTAAGCCCAGAGTTAGAAGCGTTCGCATATTTTCTGGTTGGCGTGCTGGGTGATTAGTCCATTGAAATGTGTTTCCGCAGCCCTCGTTTGGCGTTCTCTATGGCGACGCATCCTTTTTAATGTTTGTCTGAATTGAACTATGTTTGCCATCTGCTGTTTCAGGCTCTCAAATGATCTGAAACCTTTGAGTTTTGTTAAGTCATTCCTCATTATGGCTTTTTTAGTAGTATCTATAAAGTCTGTCTTTTTTCCTCTGCTCACTATTTCCTTATGTCTGTCATTTGCAGACGCCAGAGTCACTGAGGCACGGCGACGCCAGACAGCCCAGCTGCAGAGGCAAAGTCCCCAGCCCAACTCCAGCCCATGTTCTGTTTGCAAGTAAACTTTGCCCGTGGCTTCGCCTCTGTTTCATGCTTGTGTTGTGTTTACTCACTTAGTGCTGATGTGAAGCCCTCAAGGATGCTTTGACAGTTTCCGTGTACACGTGTCTTTGAATTTGTTTTGACTGTTGTCTTAGAAGTCCTTTCTCCCACAGTATTAAAGCCTTGCTTTCCATGTCTTTTTCTGGAAGGTTTTTGTTTTCTCTACCTCCATTTTAAAAAAAGAATAATAATTTTTGTATTTGGCAGAAATGAAGGGTTCAAAAAAAAAATAATGGACATGATACTGCTCTGAAGAGTTGTAGAAAAAAAAGAAAAGTGATCTTTTCTCTGATCGAAACCTTTGGGGGCAGGCCAACAACACTTTTTTTTGTTTCTCACTTTTATCTGGACACACACAAAGATGCCAAACTTTCCAATGGCACCTTGGTGTCTGCAGGCAGTCACGGGTGTAAGCCTCACAAGAGGCGTTGGCTGGAAATAAGATGAGGGCAGAAAGTGTAACACACCCAGTCACACCTTGGGTAATACCATCTGCCTCCTTTCACAAAGGTTTTTGTTCTCATCAGTCATTCACTCCTTCACTCTTTCATTCCTTTATTGGCAAGCCTTTCAGTCATCAATTGCTGTATAATAAACTACCCTCACTCCATCAGTGGCTAAAAACAATAACAATTTATTATTTCTTCTAACTCCATGGGTTGGCTGGGTCAGCAAGGCTGTTACCTGCTCCGTGTGGCGTTCGGTGGCCGGGTCACTCATGAAGTTACGCTCCACCTGGGGTTTTGCTGGAGCTGGCTTGAGAGTGCTGAATGTCTCTATCTAACAGAGGCATCTTACAAAGCAGCTTGGGACTCCAGAGTGGAAGCTTCCAGGCCTGTTAAGGGCTAGTTCCAAAACTGGCCCAGCAGCATTTTTCCTACATCCATGGATGAGAAAAGGTCACAAGGCCAGCCCGGGTGCAAGAAGAAGAGAATAGACTCCACCTCTTAACGAGAGGAGTGGCATGTCTGCCTAAGTTTGGGGCAAACTGTTTCCTGGCCACCATTGACATTCTTCCCATAAGCAAAGTGCAGTAATCTCCAAGTAAGAATCCCCAAAGGGGGCTACAGTCCCAGCTGTACGACGTGACTCTGGCTTAGAATAAGAGATCTCATCGTTAAAAGTCGACTCGAACATGGATGAGGCTCATGAGAGGCAACTTCATTTGACCTACAGAGCTTTGAACTTGAACATGAAAATATGAGTTATCTGACTCCTACGTAGCCAACATTCAATGGCAAGCCAGGAACATAGCAACTACAAGAGATACTTGTGTTCAAAAACAAGGCAAATGGGACTCTTAGTCGTGTGTTCATAGCAATTGCAAAACTACAGCAGGAAAACGAAGGGGAGGAAAAAGAAAAGGGTAAAAAGGTCAAACAAAATACAACTGGGAACGTGTTTTTGAGTTCCCCAACTTCACCAGAACCACCAACTGTTTCTGAAGTATGACCCAATTCTGCTCTCTGGGAGTAGCTCCCTAATCCAGTGTTCTTGGCTCTGTTTCTTCTCTGGAGTCTCAGCATCTCTCTCTGAAACAAGATTTTTTTTTCCTTAAAAAAAATGACCCACATTCCATCTCAGAAACCATCTCAGCCCACTTTCTTCCTGTAGATAGCTGGGACCTAAAGACTTATTTTCACCTTGAGCTGTTCTGTCCTTTTGGGTACAACTGCATGGTGTGTTTTCTGGCCTCTTAAAAACTTCATGAGTCTTCTGTATGACTGAGGCTCACTCCTTGCCCCCAGAGCCTCATGATTCAAGTTTTTGCCATGGTAGCCCCCAGGACCAGGTGCTGATTTCTTACCACTAGACGTTCAGTAAGGGAAACAGAACCATTATAGGCTTGGGATGAGGAATCTGTGGTAGGAATTAGACTTCACACGACTGTGGAAAGAAATGGGCAGTGGGGACCCAGAAGGGAACGCTAGAGGGTCAGAAAATTCATGAGTGGGCAGATCTGAGAGGCTAGGCACGGCTAGCCACTGAAACAAAACCATGAAAAGACAGCTAGCAGGGAAGGCTGCAGAGGGCTCATGCCTCTCGAGTATCTATCCAGGCAACTGGTAAGGACACCAGGAGGTGCTGTTGGTCAGCAGGAAGAAGGGATAGGCTCAAAGGGAAGGAGAGGACAAACTGGGTTGACGGCACCTCTGTGACGATCTGTCCTCACAACTAACTGTGACAGCCTGGAGACCGCTTCACTCTACCCCCCAAATTTCAATACGAGTTTCTCTTTTGGATGATTCTGCCCTGATTTTTTTTTTTAATCTATAAAATGGTGTTCCTAACTTAAGCAAGTTGACAAAAGAATAATCCAGCACAGGCAGGAAGAGCATTGTGTCCAAAATCCGGCAATGATTCCAGAAAGAGCTGAGTGACACTTCCACGACAAACCAATACAATTGTACATCTTGGTATTTCTACATTTCAGAAAGATCACTGAGGTGCAGAGCTGAAATTTTGGAGTACGAAAGTCTGGATTTTATTTCTAGACCTGCCACTTGTTAGTAATATGGCCTTAGGAAAATTCTTTAACTTCTCTCAATTTCTCACCTAAAACATGGGAATAATAATAATGGTATTTATGTTGTAAAATAACATGTCTAAAATAGTTAACACCAGCCGGGCTCGGTGGCTCAGCTTGTAATCCCGTGCTTTGGGAGACTGAAGCGAGTGAATTGCCTGAGCCCGCAGGTTCGAGACCCACCTGGGCAACTTGGCGAGACCTCATCTCTACAATAAATCAAAAATTAGCCAGGCGTGGTAGCGCGTGTCTGTAGTTCCAGCTACTTGGAAGGCTGAGGCAGAAGGATCACCGGAGCCCAGCGGCTTGAGGCTGCCACTGCACTTCAGTCTGGGCGACAGAGTGAGACAGACTCCAACTCAAAAAAAAAAAAAAAAAGTTAACACCAGACTGGCATATATTAGGTACTGGATTCTTCTTAGTTGGCATTATTATTCTTAATGTCATAAAATGTCTTAATCCTTTTAGAGCACATTAATTTGTGAAGTGTTTGGCATCAATTACCACAATATCAAGAGGCCTGAAAGAGTGGATTTTCCGAAGTTGTAAACAGGTCTTGCCAGGTGACCCCTTGCCTTGATTGTTGACTCTAGAGTGTTGCAAGCTTCCTAATCAGATTAGTTCTAGACTTTGTACCCACCTCCAACCCAAATCCTCCCACCACAACCTATTAGGAACACAGTGCCACAGCTGGGCCGGCAAACAGATTCACATGCAAGCCTGCTGACTGGGCAAACCCTAGCGATGTATTTGATCAACTTCCTCCTCTGAGAATGAGGAAGACATAAGGTCTGGATTCAATATTCACCGAGATGACATTTGTACAGTATATCTGGCTCACAAACCCACAATAATAGTACTTCAAAATTCTTAAATTCCACAAATAGTTCTAGAAGAATATTTTCTGCTATTCACGTCCAAAGTTGACCTCTGATGCCAGGTTCTACTCCTGAGCAACGAATCTTCAGGCTCCTTGCCGAAGCACTAGCTTCTCCTCCCTGGCCTCGATGCAGGCCAGAAAGGGCAACCTAGCGCTGGTGCTTCTGTGAGACTCGCAGAGCCTTTGTTGCGCCTGTTTCTCCATTCAGCTTCTCCCGAAACTGTCTTGCTTCATTCCCTCTCCAACAGCTATTCATCTCAAGAACTTTCTCCAGCAAACTTCCTCCACACAGTTCTACATCTCAAAATCTGTTTCCCAGAAAAATCAGCCTTTGCCAGAGATTACTTTGCAAAATCAGAGGGTGGGCTGGGAGCAGAGCAGGGGTCCAGGAGTCATCCAGGGTCCAATACATCGAATAAGTCTCTACAGAACTTCTCAGAGAATTCACAGGACTGAGATACAGCATGCATCATGAATAAAATAGTCTGCTTGGAACAGCGTAGAGACAAGACTGCTCTACGGTAGAAACAGGTGTCACCGATAACATCAAGACGGAATTCCAGGTAGCCCTATGACCCTCCTCCCTTACTTCTGATGTCCATACCGACAGACCCGACAGACCCTGCAATCCTTCTGCACTCCGGCTTCATCTTGGACAGGAACCAGAACTGGCGTGGATGCCAAGACAGAGATACCAACCTCAGACGGTACGGCACTTACACTGGTCCCAACACGGTTCTCTTCCGCACCCTCACTGGCAACAGAAAATAAGATCTAAAGTGTGTTTTGTTTTGGTTTTTTTGAACATGCAGCAGATTGTTCAAAAGCAAAGAGAGACTGATGATATAGTGAAATGAGTGTCTAGCCAAGAACAAAAGCCACTGTGCTGAGCTGTATTTATCTTTATAGAAAAAGAACACTATTGGTCCCTGAAACATCTGCCCAGGTGTTTGATTACAAGAGGCTTTAAAAGCAACCCACAGACACCATTAAAAGGAGTCAGAACAGATTGAAGGTGATTCCGTTTGCAAGGAGGGGCCATGCCTCCATGGCTATTCAACATGAAGGAAGAGGAAAGACTAAAATTGTTTGACTACTTTGAGAGGCATCTCCACCCTTTGCTCACTCTGATTATTTGCAGTGTGCTGTGCAGGAGTGTGATTCAGATAGTAGAAGGGATTTCTGTGAAAGCCACAGGAATATCCTGAGAACATCTCAGGCAGAAGTACGTATTTAGACAATGTTAAAACTGGTATGTTTACATTTTAGAAATGACTCATCATATTCTATTGTGTAAATACACATTTAGACCAGTAAAACTCTTTTTAAAGCTCTGAATTAAAGCCAAATGTAAGTATTGGAGTTAATCTTTTCTGCCTGCTCGAAGCACCGTTTTGAATGTGTGGGGTGAAATTGGACATTGTGTGTGTGTATAATGATGAAAAATGGTGGGCTACAATGAGAAATAATTCTTTTTATTTCCAGAGCATAATGGCCTATGAATTATGTTTAAAATTAATGAAAGAGAAGATAGAGAATGACTGGGATCTCATCAGTAGCTATTTTTCTCTTTTTCTGAGACAGCAATGAGCCGTTTTCTAAGGGATTTGAACTTTTGTGAGCAAGTTCCTCTCTGCTTCTAAAAGGTCTTAATTTGAAGCTGAACCTTTATAATGATGATTTGTTTTGCTTGAAAGAACAAACAAATAAGCGTTGGACTTCCTGAGAGGTTTTCATTGTGTGGAGACAATTTCTTTGCAAATCAAAATAAGTTTTTAACATTCAGAAGGACATGTACATTTCAGTACATCCTCTTGCCAGGAAAGATCTTTCTCCCTTCAACTTTATATAAACAGTCATGAAAGAAGAGGGTTGTTTTTTTTTTTCCTCATGAAAACCAACTTGGATTTACAATGGAAAAAAAAGGTGATCTTTTTTGAGAAAACTTTATTTCGAATTGCATTATCCAACACTCCACAAAGAAAACTCATTTGCACAAAGTTAGTCCAACCTAGAACTATTGCTTTCCACTATAGAGTCTATAGATTGACTTGTTTAATCTTTTGTGGGAACAGTTTTTATTTCTTGTTCAGAGAAAGACACTTCTCATGAAGACAAATCTTCAGGGATAGTGGAAAATGATGTTATCCGAGGTGCAGCCACATGGAATGCAAATCCCTGCAACAGGCTTGGAAAAGGGCCAGGTTCCATCGCTCAGAGGTCCTGATGCAAAGTGCAGACTCCACATTGAGGAATCAGAAGCACTCCGCTCTTGTTCCCCAAAGGTACATCCCAACCTTCGCGTCCTACAGTTCGCTTCAAGAGTTTAGCCAATCTGCCCAAACTAGCTAATTTTCTTCCCCAAAGTTCAGCTCCTTGAAGTCTTTGTTCTTCATCAAGTGTGGCCTCTCCTAGTTGGGTAATGCATCACGTTGAGTAATACGTCATGTAGCCTCTACTGGTTGGGTGATTCGTCATTTCCCGTGACGTATCACATTCTTTCATTTATAATTACCTTCCGGTTATGATTCTTCTATTTACAATAGTAATACATAGTTTAAGTAAATTTAAAGAGAAGAATCAACTCAGCATACGAGGTAAAATAGCATGATATTCATGAAGAAGAGTATTCAGAACACGGCTAAGAAAAAGTACGTATGCTGTTCGGTCTCTTGACATTTGACATTGTAGACCCTGTTTCTAATTTTTCTCTGTACTTGTATCCTTGGTGATTGTATTTGTTCATACGCTTATGTTTTATAACTTTAGTTGCCATCAGGATGAAGATCGCGAAATCTGATTTTGTTTTGTTTTGTTTTTCAGCTCCTTCCAACACTTCTAAATACTCCCATATGATTCAGTCCAGATTTTGCCTTATGATGTGCTCGTTTCTGGCCACCTGTCCTTCAGTGCATAAATCCACCAGTGTCATCTTGTAAAGCACGATAGACTCAGATCACCCCGTTGCTAATAAAAGCCTTCTGTGGTTCCCACTGCCCACGCTTCTTGTCTTCTTCATTTCTTTTCTGCTGTGTGTTCCATGTCTCTGCCTTTCTGTAATATATCCCTCCAGGTTGTTGTACCTCACACAATCTCTTCTACGGTTATTGTTTTATCAAAATGATTCCTGGTTATACTTGTTAAATATGATGGCACTTTAAAGAATAGGTTCTGGCTGGGTGTGCCTGAAATCCAAGCTACTTGGGAGGCTGAGGCAAGAGGATTGCTTGAGACCAGGAGTTCAAGGCCAAACCTGGGCAATAGAGCAAGCCCTTTTTCCTTAAATAAAAATAAAAAATCTAGCCGTGTGTGGTGGCATGAGTCTGTAGTTTCAGCTACTTGGGAGGCTGAGGCAAGAGGATTGCTTGAGACCAGGAGTTCAAGGCCAAACTCGGGCAATAGAGCAAGACCTTTTTTCTTAAATAAAAATAAAAAATCTTGCCGGGTGTGGTGGCATGAGTCTGTAGTTTCAGCTACTTGGAAGGCTGAGGCAGAAGGATCCCCTAAGTCCAGCAGGTCGAGGCTGCGGTGGCTGTGAGCGTGCCACTGCACTCCAGCCTGGGCGACA
>CAUYQG010082210.1:0-22789 GCA_963574415.1 Tarsius wallacei
GAAGTAAAAAATTGGTTTTAGAACTTCGCAGCAACCTGGATGGACTTAGAGTCTATAATACTGAGTGATCTTTCACAGAAACAAAGAACTGAGTATCACATGTTCTCACTCATAAGTGGACCTTGAACAACTATCGTAATACTATAAGAAAATAATTGACAGTAGCAGGAAACTGCAGGCGCGTGGGGGGCGGGGAGGTGGGAGTGGCAGTAGTGGGAATCTGCCTGGGGAAGCGGAGTGCACCTCATCAACAAGGGTACCTGCACAATGAATATTTGTATACCGAACCCTGAATTGTACCTCACAGTTTTAAAATAAAAAGCTAAAAACAAAACAAAACGAAAAGCAAAATAGTAGACAGGAAGATGTAAAACTTTTCACAAGTAGGAGATTTAGCTCCACAAGATTGTCCAGGGACCCAAATTTTATACATATTGTTGCTACACTATTCTCCAGAGAAGTATGGTCCATCAAACAGATAATGCAAGCCATAAATACAAGCCAAATATGGAATTACAAATTTTCTAGTAACCATATTTAAAAAAGTAAAGTAAAAGACATAAATATTTAATAATGTGCTCTGCTTATCCTCATATATTCAACGTATTGTAATTTTGACAATATAAATATAAACAATTATTGATGTATTTTACTTTTTAAAGCTGAGTGTGTATTTTGCAATTCATGTAAATTGGAGCTAGTCGCTCAGTTTAGACTTGTGTCTGCTGTATTGGACAATACAGTCATGTATTGTCATGTAGCACTGCCTTTATCTTCCCAGTTTGTGGAAGCTGATTCATTATCACTGCAGCTAGTGTCATTTTTAGATCTGAGCAAAAAGGCTGCTTCCTTGGGCTCTGTGTTTTGCTCTGGACCTCATTATTCTAGGTTTATCAGTCCATGAGGGCAAGTCCAAAAAAGTATACCCACCTGAAATCTGTGCTTTTACTTTTTTATACAACTACCAGAGTACACACACTGGTATTATGTCTACCACCAGAGTTGGCTCCAGGGCCAACTGTTCCTCTGGTGGTAGACATAATACCAGTATGTACACCAAAAACCCAAAGGATGACCATTTGCGTGGGATATAGATGGAGCTTGGATATGTGATCTGAAGTATCCTTGCATGTTTGCTATGGATTTCACTGTGTAGAACAAAAAATGAGACAGAAATAGAATAATAATTAGCCATGGGCCTTGGGCTAGGTGTCAGATTTTCTAATATCACCGGTTCTCATGTAGAACTCAGATAAGCCTGAACATTCTAAATTTAAACCTAGTCGTTCAGGTTGTTAGGAAGGTAAAAGTGTCAAGTTAGGAGGTTAGAGCATATTTTATATAACTTTGCTATCTTGATTTATATCTTTTACTTATTTTGCACTTATACTCTTACCCCTGTCCCTACAGATGTTAAGGAAGTATTTGTTTTGCATCTCCATTAAACAAGCAGAAAAAGGAAAGAGGTAAATGCATCCCCAGGTGAGTTAAGTGCAACATTCAGAAATTTCACCTGTAATATCTACCCCAAACCCATGATAGAAAGCTCAATTTCATAGCTTCGCCCAGTTAAATATCTGTAAACGTTACTAAATTTGTAAAAAGGAACATGAATATTAAGGGACAGTTAGAGGTATTGGCCATGTCCCACTATTTACTTTATATAGCACCAGACTAGATATGATGGAAAAGATAACATCCATGTCCTTAAAAACGTTAGAGGTCTAGTGTGGAGAACTAAATAAGCTGCATGACTTATTATAGTATAATAATTTTTGTAAGAGTTAATATAATCTAAGTTTATATGATGGGCCAGTATGACCAGGAACCAATATGTTGTTGGAAGTTGAAACAAATGTCTAACTGCATTGTTATAAACACATAATTGTATTCCTTGAATATTTGATGGATAAATTATCTCTGATGGGACCCATTAACAAGCATGCCATACCTCTTTGCTTTTGCATTAAATCATTTAGTCATAGATTCTCAGAACATGTTGAAAATTGAAGAGACACTTTGTCAATATTAAAAAGTATTTATTTATTTTAATTTAACAGATAAAATTGTATATAGTTATCATTTACAACGTGATTTTTAAAAATTTATTATATTTTTTATTTTAAAGATGTGGGGTACATCAGGGTTAGGTATACAAATATTCATTATGCATGAATCCTTGTTGATGTTATAAAGTATGAATACAAATGTTTATATACCTAACCCTGCATCTTTATAATAAAATTTTTTTAAAGTATGAATACATTGTACAATGGTTAAATCTAGCTAAGATATGCATTAATTCACATAACTATCATTTTAACCAAAAGATAATTCTTCTCTATAATGTTTGTTAGAAGTCTAGCTAATTCTCCTTTAATTTCCCCAAATATTTTTCAAATATGCATTTTAAAAAATTAATTATTCTGTGTTCTAGTTGTATATACTGCTAAAAGATACACATTATATTGTGACATACATAGTTCTACACATATCAGTTTTCCTTGCATATCTGTTTTCATTCAAGTTGTGTGGATAACTTGAGGACAGAGCTATTATCATAAACGTTATTATTTTCCTAACATATTTCTATCTGTGGATAACAGATAGTAAATACTTACTAACATGTTTATTGGAATAATCTGTAAACGGTGGATCTTTCACATCTGAGATTGTGAAGGGTCTGACATATTATCATACTTATACTCTAACAAATTATCCTACAGGAGCACCAAACTTCTGAATAAGAGAAGAAAACTCACAAAGCAATCTTAGCACCAATTTGGTTCCTCCAATTCCCCACGGTGCGATGTGAAGCCATGGATGACGTTCTAGAATTTTAAACAGGAGACACAGTTTCAGATGTTTAAAGTATAAGGAATATGAGAAGACAAGTATGTATTAAAAATATATTTGTCCTTATCCAATATATTGAAAGCATCTTTAAAAGAGGCATGACAATCTTGTAATTGTGTTTTAAATGAGACTGAGTTATTCTTTATTAATGAATAAAATATAACAAGAAACAGATAAATTGAACTGAATGAATGGTAGGAAATTCTAGATAATATGTAAATTATTACTGAACTATTGTTATTCAAGCTTTCTGAGTGTACCAGTTGTAAGAGACGTTTAATTTCTTGAAGTAAACATAGAAACAAAATCAAAAGGTCTTCCTTTTTAAAAATATTACTTTTGATAGATTTTAAAATATTACTTTTCATACAAGTAATAGTTTTAAATTAAGTGTGATTTCCCAGGTAAGTGTTAGGGTCTCTTTCAGTGCAACCAGATACCCAAGTATTCCCTGGAAAATCATAAGCATATAAGCTTATATAAGAGCAAAAATAAATTTAAAAATGGAACAAAACATGCTGACTATACCCTTAGCATTTCTGAGCTGAATTTTGCAGTTGCTTTAGAATTGGTTACCTAAATAGTGGAAATTTGAACCTTGTAGTTAATTGATTAACTGGTCTTTTTGTCTTTCTAATCCTCATTGAGTGAGGCAGGCAGTTCTTTGATGCATAGTAACATAACATAGGAACAGACACTGGTTTTACGTGAAATAAAATTCTAAGTCTTGTCCTCAAACTCTCTTCTCTGAAATTAAACCAATGATTGCCAATATCACCTTCTTTTCCAAAAATTAACAACAAAAAGGAGCTCAACTAAGTGTCCTTTTCCACATAGAAACATACACATATGATAAAGCAGAATAAGTTAGAATTTTTGAGGGGTAATTTTTAACTTTTTCATTGTTTCTTTTGTTTAATCCATAGAAAACTACCTATAACAGTAAAAGTACAATAGGTACAATATTACAATTATGTTGCATGGTTATGCATGGTTATGAAGTATCTTGCCAAAAAAGAAAAAAAAGTATGTATTATGGCATTATGATATTAAATTTGGGTATTAATATCTTACATATTATACTTGCATATTCATTTTTATGTTCATCAAAGGGTCATTACAAAAAGTATAGTTTAAAAATAGAACTATTACTTCAAAACAGATTCTAGAATGTATCATGGAAGTTTACTTGACATTGATATTATAAAATCTCACTTGGACAGCATCTCTAATACATTGGTACCCCTTCCTTTATCAATGTCCTTAAGTGAACTGAGCACTCCATAAAGAGAGTGTCACCTCTTATTTTTCCATATGCCAGTTTTAAGATTATCTATGGAACTTAAGTACTCAAGTCTATTCAGATATATTACCTTTTTCATTTAAAATAAGTATGTAGGCATAACTTGACTTGAAATTCTTTGCCAATTTATTAGTTTAACAATACTAAATAATGCGTTTCTTCTTTATAACAGTTAATATTTAGGAATCCATTTACTAGTGGGTTTTCTAGATGTTTTAGAATAAATTATAAAGAAAGCTTTCATCAATGCAAAGTGTGACTGATGTGAGAACAAACCCTTAATTTTTCTTCTTTTTGTTAACTGAAAATATTTATATTTAAAAATATTGCTGAAGATTTAGAGCCAATAAATATTCTAGAAGCTCCAAACTTAATGTTTAATAAAAAGGACCAACAGCTCTATCCGTGACATAAACAACTTTTTGGAAAGCTTAGTAAGTGTACAATGTGTTTTCTTTCACTTGTTCACCACTAGTGAATTAGCAAAGATGGTTGTGCAAATAGCTGCTAAGTTTATTATTGAAACATCAGAATTAGTAGGGATAGCTTTGTACTAGTTTGACAAAGTGAAATGACACTGACCATATTTTCTAGGACATACATTAATCACTTTAAAATATTATTCTCTCACTTTGAAGAAATAATCCATTTAACTTACATATGTGAATTTATTTCAGCAGGGAAGATAAAGGAACCAAGCTATATATAATCTTAAAACCAGTTTATAAAAATTTCCAAATAATTTTATTTATAGAAAAATATTCAAGCACATAATATTTACCAGTATATTTATAATCCAAGCATCAATGGTATGCATATATTTAGGATCTCATAAAATTGCTTTTTTTTTTTTAAAGGATAAGGATGTCTTTACATATATTTTTACAAAGTTGAACATATGCCATTGATTTAATGATATACATTTGTTTTTAAATAAAGAGAATTGCTTAGAATCCAAAATTATTTAAATAGAATTTTCATGAATCTTACATATTTTTGTCAAATAATTGAGTTTTGACAAACTCCATTTACCCTTGGAGGCCACTGAGATTTTATTTAATTACTCACAGCTTTAATAATAATAATAATAATTATTGACTAGTTTCATTACTAATTCTGAAATAGAGAATACATAGACTAAATATAGATTGAAGCCTAAATATTCTCAAGGAACCAGATCACACTGCTTAGCTATGATTAGCAATGATTCAAAATGTAAAAACGAACATTTACAAATTGTTTCATCTCAAGCGTTCTCTACTGTGTGTGTGTTGTGTTTATGTATAAATATGCATATGTATATCTATAAACATAAATGTAAAATATGCAAATAAATGTAAATAAATACAACATAAATGTAAGTATATTACATATATGTATTCTTGTATGTATACATGTCTTGTGCTCTTACAAAATTATTCTCATATACATGTTCTTGACATGTGACGTTATATGGCAGTGAAGAGAACAGGATAAAGGTAATACTTTTCTTTATGAGGAGAAATGTACACGCAGTTTAAAAAAATATTTATCATTGGAATGACGGGGGCAAGAAATCAAGGTAAAAAGAACAACGGAAGGAAGAAAAATCCCCAGAGAAGAAATGAGAATCCACCTAAAATGGCATCTACCTAAAATGGCTGTAGTAAATCTGTCTAGAAGAGAAGCAGAATGCTAGAAGATAAAGAGAAATGATAAAGTACTAAAGAGTTTGGAAGTAAATTTTGAAATCAGGCATTTTGAAATCAGACACATCTTGATTTTAGCACTTTTTTCATTTTCTATGTATACATCCTTGGAAAATTAGCCCAAGCTGTTCAAAGCTGTGTCTGCATATGTACAATGAGGATAATAATAACACCTACATCATAATGATGTAGGGAGAATAAATAACATTAGCAAAATGCTAGTTCATCTCTTAGTAAACCCAGAGGTAGCTTTTCCCTTTTTATAGATAAAGATAGCTTCAGAAAAATAAAGGAGGATGGTCACATATGCCCAAAAGGCACAACCAGTAAGCATTGACACTGTCTCCATCTGAAGACTAAGTGTTTGTTCTACCTATTACTGTCTCACCGAAAACCAGGTAGATTATTTTAAACAAAGTATTTGTCAAAGATTGTAAACGTGTTTCTTCATTGAAGATATTCCCAATGCCAATATGTAGGAAAACGTGTAAGAATTAGAAAGACACTGAATTTGCAAAAGTCAGGTAGCAAATGACATAGGGTATTATCAATCAAAACAGGCGACTATGACACCTGGCAGGAGATGAATTTCATGACTGATAGGGATTTTCAAAGTTTAAGGGGGAAAAACAATGGAAATATATTTCCAATGAGTGCATTATTTCGAAGTTGAAGAGAAAATGAACAGATCCTCAAAGTGTTTTAATACAGAAGACTTTCTAAGTGACTTATTGACTTGCTCCTCTCAAGTTAGATATTCGTTTTGGTTTAAGCATTATGTCTTTTATTCATTTTTACTTCTATGTATATCATTTCCTCAACAAATTTGATTTCAGTTTTTAAACATGATGGAATTTATCTACTTTTTAAAAATGAAAACTTTAGTACAATGACAGAATTATTTTGTTTAGGCTGAAACTGATGCATTGTTTTCTTTCTCCTTAGAAAATAGAACTTATTTTATCTTTAATCATTTTTCCAGTCAGCAAAAATATGTCAGCACCATATATCCACATGCAAATTGCATTACATTTTCTTTAGTCTTTATCAGGAGAACACACTTCACTCTTGAAGAATTGAAGGATATTTTAACTTTTAAACAAGATTCTTGACATTGGCATGGTTGTGCTGACGAGGTCCTTGCCCTCTCTGTATTCCATTCTGTCAGAATATAACCAAACAATTAGACATGACAGTATGTATTTTCATGTAGGAACAACACAGGATCCTCAGATATATTATTCAATACAAGACAGAATTCCATTAGGAGTCCCCTCAAAACAGTTCATTTACAAGAATAAAACATATCCTTAACTGGAAATTGTAGCAACAAGTCTATGGCAGAACACATTTGGTGATGATGGTAGTGTTATAGAAAAGCAAAGACCACATGTTGATGATGATGGCGGTATTTTTACAAAAACATTAAAAACTTTTTTTTTTTTTGCCTCCGGCAATTATGAAAATCAGTTGGCACACTAGAGGCACTATTCTCATTCATTTTATATTAAAGTGTGAATTTTCTATAGTTTCACATGTTTCCAAATGTACTGTTTAAGTATGATAATGCAAATCGCAGTTCTTAAATTTCTTTTTTGTAGTTCTTAAATCTCAAGTCATTGGGTCTTTTTCTTTGGCAACATGGTTCTTATTCTAGCATAAAAGCTATTAAAATGTGTATCACTGAATTTATTTGTTCTAAATATTAATCATAGCTAAAATAATAATACTTTTGTATAACTTTTTTACTATATAGAAATGTTGAGAATTTATATTTATAAAATGAATACATACATTTTGCAACTTGTATGTATAAGATTACATATATTTTAACAACTTGTGCATGTTCAGTCCCCTGAAATATAACAGCATGGAAGTCACGTAATATTAAATCATCAGAAAAAAATGAAAGAAGCTTAATTTTTAAAATATTTATAACTGTAAATTTAATCTTTATATTATTTATTTTCAGGAGAAAAATATGAGGATTGGTAACACACTAAAATAAGATAGCTTCTTTGAATATCCTTTTTTTGAAACTTCTAAAGAATATTACCAATTGATTTATTTACAAAGATAAAATATACAAGAACAGAATTTGCAATTGACTTTAAAATTACCTAGCAAATTCATGACAAGATAATTTTATCTGTGTGTAAACACATGCATGTATAAATATAGACATGTTTGTGTATATATAGACTATATATATTCAAATTTATATATAAATTTATTTTTGTTCAATAATGGAGAAAACAATTAGAACATGTGTATACATATAGACACGCATATTTATATGTGTGCACATGTGATATAGTACAGATTTAAAAATTAGTTCAATGTATATAGACTAAATGTAATGTAATAATTCAAGCACATATGTATTCTTCATACTTAAGATGAAAATAATCTTCACAATTACTAGTTGTGGAACCTGGGGCCAATTACTAAACCTCTCTGGGTCTAATATTTTCCTGGGCTTTATGGGGACAATAGTAACAGCCTACCTAGAGCGGTGACAGCACGTAATAAGAACCAAGACTACCTCATGGACCTTAAACGGTCCAGTAACTCAAGAGGGATTCACAGTTGGGGTTTAATGTTCTCTGGCCATATCTTGAAATGTTTAATCATTTTCTCTTTGGTTTTGTACTTTGTAAACAAAATGGAACAATGCAGCACGAGGGAGGGGCGTTAGAGCTCTGCTCAGGTTCGATTTGCCTCTTTTGGCCTTCCAGAGACGTGTCTTTGGTCTCTCGCTACTCTGCCCCTTGGATCCCTGGACCTGACCAGGCTCCTCCGTCTCCCTGCTCCTGCCTCAGAACTACTAGTAACCCTCTTTTCTTTCCACGAGGTAGACAATTTGAGGATCCGGTCAGGCATGTGGGTCATGCTGCGTACCTGTGCTGGGGAACGTCTGTGGCCATCTCTCCCAGGCTGGCAGCACCATGGCGTATTTCGTGGTCTGCCTGGAGTCCACGTCTTGGCAAGGGCAAGCCTCTCCCTTATCTTAAAGCGATTTAATTTACTTGGGTGCTTCCAGGCACAGATTTGAAAGATTCTTTGGGTTGCCTGCTTACTCTGGGATGGGATGGTAGAGCCCTGGCTCTACATCACAAGACTTGTTTTCCTTCCTGGGCACAGCTGATTGAACGTTCAAGGCCAGGCGTTGCATGATCTGTTCTGTGAAAATCTGCGACTGCGCAGGAGCAGGCCCCGGTTACTCATCTGGGGAGAACCCCTCTTTCTCCTTCCGATTCTCCGAAGTTTGGCTATGCTTGTCTTTTTTGCTCAGCTGGAGGCACTCTCCAGCCATGGACCAAGAAGAAAGATTTGGATCTTTTCGGTGATTCAGCATGTAAACTAAATACTCTGATGTTTTCATTTAAAACTGTCATCAAACACTGTAAAGATGTAAGGTAAAATCCATGTTAATAATTTAACGTCTTAATCATTCTTTTCTTAGAACATTATTAAATAGCAAATACAAGAAGCACTGTGACAAGTTGAGAGAGGGAGGAAAAGAGAGGAAGGGGACACCACAGAAGAAAGGAAGAACGTTTTCTCTGTACCTTCAATGGTCCTTCTTTCCTGCTTTATGAACAAGAAACCAGGCATGTTCATTTGGCACAGGGGCCCACAATTTATGCACCTGGCTCCAAGAAGAAGTCATAAATGTTAGCTCTTATTATTATAAAGACTGTTTTCCTTGTTTAAGGGGTGTCTTGTGGCAAATTTGCACAAGTATTACTATAATATTTACAGTAAAACCAAATACATATTTTTCTCAATTTGATTATTGTTTCAAAATTAAACTAGCCTTCTTAGTGCTTTATTTTTAAATTTTGTGTGAATTAATATGTGTATTATTATGTACAGAGATGTACGGTCGAAATAATGTGATTTCCATTTATATTTCTGGTGAACACTGAAAGTCAGTGATGAGAAAATAGAAGATAAATATGGAATAAAGCCATAAGTATGCAATGCAAATTATGAATAGTAAATTGGACACATTGATTAGAATCTTAGAAGGTGTAATAGATTGATAAAAGAAGTCTGTCAACTAAGTTTTTGACAGGTGTCAAATACACAGAACTATTTTTTAAAATGAGATCAAGTAATTGGCAGAGTATGTTATGTGCACTTTTTATATTAAGTTTAATAGTATACTTTTATTGATATAAAGACTACTTCAGCAGTTGACAGTTTCTGAAAAGTAAGTGACCTTAAGAACTCATCTATCTAATTGTTGTCCAAATTCATTCCTATATTCAAGATTTATTACAATGTAACCTGTTTTGCAAAAACATAGTAGCACTGCTTTCTTTATAATAAGGTCTGACACGTTCCCTGTGGACTGAGCATACAAAGCCACACTCTTTTTGTATTTTTAGTATGGCCATTCAAAGGAAGCAACTGTTTTTCTATTTAGAACTTTCATATTAATGTAATAAGAGTCCTGACTTCAAGTCACAAGCCAAAGTCTTACTGTGTATGTGACTTCAGTCAGGAATTTAGCACCTCTGAACCTCAGTTTCATATACCATAATATGGGGATAATCACACTTTCTGTGCCATGCATAGGGTGTGGACAGCTGCATATGAAATAATAAATATGAGTGCTATCTCTTTACCTTAATAGATTAATCAAATGAGAGTTTCACTGATACTCATCAAATGGCTTCCACTAATTGGCTCAATTTGTACGTATCCAGAGAATAATGCTAGTAATCTGTTATGTTTCTAGGGCAAGTTAGGGTGTGTAAATCATTTGATATTTATTAGATTTTATTTTTGCCAATGGTATATAAGTTGAAGACTAGATCTGTGAGGAAACTGAGACACAGAGAATGAAAATACTCACCTGAGATCATAAAACCATCGAGTTTTGGAACTGAAAAAAAAAATAGTGATTATGTACTCTAACTTGCTCATTTTGCAGATACAAAACTGAAGTCCAGAAAAAAAAATATTTCATGGTGTATTGGAAAGGACAATTATTTTATTACATTTTTTTACCCAATAGTTCCTTTTTCTTTCTTACTCAGCTAGTTATTATAGAGACAATAATTTAATTTTTTTTCAGTTGAAACAAGTTTTATCAATCAATAGAGATAAAATTATGATGTATTCTGGTAAAGTACAAAAGTAACATTCATAAGTGTAAATGTTGCACTCGTTCATTCATTTATTCATTCACAGACAAAAAATAAACAAATATAAGACTAGTTGTTAATTATAAGAAATACCACAAAGGAAATACATCAGTTGTCAAAAAATGGACTAAAGGGAGAGAAGGAAATAGAGCTGATAATTTAAAGATGGATTTTCAGAGATTGCTGCTTTGATGAGGAGGAATTTGAGTTGCATTGCGTTGCTGTGGATAAAAGTATTAGCCACTTTTAATGAACTTCAGGCAGAAAGACAGCAACTCCAAAAATAACGGACTTTCATGGTATTTGAAGTGCAATGGAAAGTTATTGAAGGATTTTAAGTAGCAAAATATCATGGTGTGTTGGAGACTTTTAAAGGATCATTTTGGCTTCAGTGTAGAAAATGACTGGAGGAAACAGATGGAATAGAAAGCCGCTTGAGTAGTCACAAAAGAGACGATGGTGCCTTGGATGCAGTGCTGCTATATCTAATTGTGCAGTTTGTATATTGAATACCGCTAGTCGGTGTCATTCTCAGAGTCCACAAAGTGAATAGCCCCCTATAGAACTGTATAATGAAAACCTGCTTACAGTGGGGGTAGTAGTAGATGGACAGAACTGACAGAATCAATACATAATTTAGAGTAAAATACATTGTGCTTTTGGGGGTTAGGCATGGTGGCTCACATCTATAATGTGAGAGTCCAGGGCATGAGTATTGCTTGAGGCTAGGAACTTGAGAACCGCATGGGCAATATAGTAAGAACTTGTTTCTAAAAAACAAAAAGTTAGTCAGGCATGGTGGCATGCAACTATAGTCTTAGATATTCTGTAAACTGAGGCATAATTCTTTGAACCCAGAAGGCTGCAGAGAGGTATAATTGTGCCACTGCACTCTGATGGGGGCAACAGAGTAAAACCCTAAATACCCCCCCCAAAAAATTATGCTTCTTAATTGTATGGATATTGATGTAGAGAAATGGGAGAATTTATATACCTTTTACAACATGGCAAATATTGGTGCTATTACTTAACTCTTGATTAATTCTATAATTTTCTTTTTACATTCATTATCATAAACAGCTGAAGACATTTTACAATTTATTTGTTGAAGTAACTTTTAAATTTTTCGTCATATGGATTTGATGTGAATTTGTTTTGTCAACATGAAAAAATTCTATAAAAGATTAACTTAACAAATTAGAAATAATATGATCTTCCAAAAACTCAAACTACACACAGTAAGTGGTCAATAGCTATTGATGGTGATGATGTTGTCTGCCCTTTGAAGAGCTGTTAATAATACAATGCAAACAATGTGCTGTTAAAATCACTTGAATGGGTTATTTAATAATATGATTAGGCTAATTTACTGCAAGATTGCAATTCTTATCTGGCATTAATGTGGACACTAGAGAAGGCCTTGAAAAGAGCCACAATTACGCACAGTACATGTATCAGAAGATATGATTTTATATATTCATGTAATTTGGCCCTGAAATATTGGTTTAACCTATTATTAAATTTAAAATGTTGCAATTTCAGACCTTCTCTAAAGGGAAGTCACACTATGTGTTTTTGCTGAACAGAGCACACATATTGATTCTTTATAGGGTTTAACATATTCACTTGATCTTAGAGGACTGGTATTTAAAAAAGAAAAACAAATAACTTCAGTGTAAAGAGAATCTTCAAGGCTGTCTTTGAGAGGATTGGCAATTCATTCAATATTTTAGTGCTGTCACTCTGTAATCTGTTGATTGGTGTTCATAATTCTTCACAGAGATATTGTAAAGATTAATGAAATAGAGTTTGTGAAGTATTTTATCTCTGCAAACGCTGGTTCTGTGAGCTGAACATTTAGAAGCCTCATTATACACAGGCTATACTGTGCCAGAACTCTTAAACTGTTAGTAAAACCTCTTAAGTGTTGTACTTTATCATTGCTGTCTTGATAATGGAGGGCTGTGCCTATCATATCAGTTTTGTCTCCTCAGGACTATTTAAGCATAGTATTGTTGATACTTGACATTTATCAGAGTTACAGTGATCCTTTTAAATTTGGAGGGTGTGGAATTTGTATTTGATCTATCTTATGATGTTATTTAATAATGCCAGGCTTTACATAGCACAACCTAGAATTACATAAAGAGCGATGTGCTTTAAAGTATAGCCTGTATATAATGAACCTCCCAAAGGTTTGCATGACAATACTATGTAATTTATTACTCTCCCAAAAGAACTTCAAAGTGTCAGAAACTTTATTAAGATACCTAAAAGGTAGTCTCTCATATCAATACAACTTCTTGCACCTTAGTATAAAATGAAAACAATTCCGAAATATAATTTCTTCTAGAAAATTCTGTAACTTCTAAAAGAAAGCAAACAAACCAAACAAAAATCTTCCTTTTAAATTTGATATTACCTAGCTCTACTGTGGTGAAGAGAAGGTGGTGAAGCATAAAAGATGTGAGAGAATTCTAGAGTAACTATTATCTTGCATAGTAGGGGAAGTGGTTGGATTCTCACTCACAATTGCTTGCAGATTTCTAAGGACAAGCATGTTCAGGAAGGTAATTTCATTGAAAAGACACTGAAACACAAAAAAAGTCCAGTCATATATATAATAGCATTTATTTTCAAGAAAACTTAAGCTAATCTTATATAAGCCTAATTTTGTTGTAAAGTTTGTTTTCTCTTACAATAGTTGGAGGATTAGGCTCACACTGTATGTTCTGAAGAAAGTAACCTTTTAAATTATGTTATACAATTTTATGAATGCATGTATCTGGCTTTATGATGTAAGAAAGGTCAAACTAGAACATAAGATCTATGGATTTTTTTCATAGTTTTGTGACTGGCTATACACATCTCAAAATATTTTGTAACATAAAAGGATCTGACTAAAATATGACACACACAAAAAGCATACTATTCAACTGAAGAAAAAAGGTAGTGAAGACAAAAGAGGGAAATAAAAGTCACCTGAATATAGGGAAAAAATGTGAAGATCTGGGCATCAGATAATTTTATTATGCATTAACATATCTAATGTCCTTGTTTTACACAAATGTTTGTGGGTTTTTTGTGTTGTTTTGTTTTGCTTTGTTTTTGAGACAGAATCCCTCTGTCACCAGGAAGCCAGACTGGAGTGCAGTGGTCCAGTCATAGATCATTGCAGCCTGAAACTCTTGGACTTAAACAATCCTTCTGGGCCCAAGCAGTCCTCCTGTTTCAGCCTTTTGAGTAGCTGGGACTACAGATGTGCACCACCACAACCGTATAATTTTAAAGTTTTTTTGTAGACATACGATTTCACTGTGTTGCCCAGGTTGATTTCAAATTCCTGGACTCAAGCGATCTTTCTGCCTTGGCCTCCCAAAGTGCTGGGATTACAGAAGTGAACCACTGTACTTGGCTTCAAATGTTTGTTTTTAATGAAGGCATAATGCTTTTTAAAAACATAAAAATTATCATTTTAATCAGAAAGTGATTGTGTTGCTCATAAGATATATTAGACCACTTGTTAGTAGGTGAATCTTTTAAACAATCAAGTAGAGATTATATTCTATAGTACATTATCTAGACATTATAAACTAGTTAGTATATATTTGTATGTGACCAATTTTTTTATTAAAAATAAAATACTTCATATATGTGTCTTTTTAGTATAAATTTAGGGAAATGCATTCTGAAGGAAGTATTTTTATGAATCTCTTTGTATTTCAAATTACAACAACTATTGACTACCATTGACAGACATTTTTGGTGGCTTTTAATCCTCAGGTTTGGTTAAAGCTGAAGGACTCAGTATAAATAAATCAAATAAGACCTCATATAAGCAATCTAGATATAAAATTATGTTTTTAAAATGTCTCTTTTTCTGAAAATTTCTACCTATGTTTTATTTTTACTATATATTCTAATGGATTATATGATAATGTGAATGCATGTTACGTTTTTGACAAATTTCCTATAAAGCATAAAGTGAATTTATCATGATAGCAATATTTGAAGAGACCCTATATAACTGATATTCGATAGTTCTACTTTCTAGAATTATTCCAGGCGGATAAGTGGGAACTAATTCAAAGACTAAAGAAACGGAGTGATGTTTATGAATGTCTATACAGGAAAAATATATGAGAGCCCTCTTTAAGTATGATTATTTGTAGCAAAATTTGATGATGTATCAAAGGTAATTTTTAAAAGCCAGTGATAATTTAAGTCCTTATAAACTTACAAAGATTAAAAATCAACTTTCAACTAGTTGAAATATTTGATATTCTATTGGTAATGTTGAGAATTCATAACACTTTAAAAGTTTGACTACCAAGAGTCTCAGATTAAGACTGTCAGAAAGGGGAAAAGCGCCACCTATTGATCAGAATATGCAAATTACTTACTGGTTTTTGAACTTTTAGCTATGTAAGGCAAAATAATTTTGAATCTTTGCTTTGTAGCAAAAAAAAAAAAAAATGCTAGGTTGAGCATTTTAGCTCCTCAATATAATATTGTTAAGTCACTTTAATTCTTAAAAAATATTATCTTTTCATTTAAGGACATATTAAATATGTTCTGAAACGTAGTATTGAATGGCCTTTTCATCATGTTATCTCTGTAAGCAGCAAATCAAAACCACCTAGGAAATATGCTTGGTGAATTGTCTATTGAAATAATAAAACATAAACATATCTTCTTTTATTCAACAATGAACTTTGTAAGTAGAATAAAATTAGTCTTCATAATCCTGAGGAAATGGTGTTAAAAATCGGATTTTAATTATAGAGTCAGATATGGTCAAATATGAATTGCTTGACATGACATCATGCATGTAGCTTAATAAATGTGTTTAATACATGCAATTATAAATAGTCATTAGTTACATATTTCACTTTAGACTCTTAGAGCTTGATAATGAATAGTTAATTCATTGAGTGACATTTCAGCAAATTGTACTGAAATTCATGGACCATGTACGCTGAGTGAAAAGGTAACTGTTATTATTTTAAAATAGGATTCTATGTTTTCATAGAATTGAGGAAGATTGACCTTCACATGAGATATCACCATTTTTCTATTACATCCACAATATCAATAGAAAACTGTTTTTAATTTACACAACAGTGTCTTTTATCCTTTCAATGCATGGAAGATTATCAGGCTTAAATCCCAAACATATCTACAGGCAGAAACTGCCCTCAATCCCTGAAGTTATAGGGAAGCAATTTTGAGTAACATTTTAGAATAGTTCTTGCTCAGCAAAATGTTAACCACATAAAATCACTTAGCCTTCAAAAAAGAGACAATACAGCTATGTAGTTGGAGGAATTAGATACCTGTAAATACTGCTAATTAGATTAAAATGTGCTAAAATTTTTTCCTAAATATGATTTCAAGTCTGCAGGGTTAACTTAGGGAGAAGACAGACAATGTCCACATTTCCTTATTTTCTAAATATTATGTATAAGGATTACAATTTGCATATCTGTTTTACTAAAATGTAATTGTAATGCTTTCATTTCACTAGCTTCACTGTGAAACTTTGCAGGTTATCTTTGTTCTTTCCAGATCAATATAGTAACAGCAGATAACTATTAATATATTTCTTTGCATCTGCACAGAGAAAACTTTAAATATTAAAACAAAATATTGCAGACCATATATCATCTACTCTTACAAGACAGGAATGACAGTATTAAGATGCACATTCAGGATAGCACTCTTTCTACTTTGAACGCTGTCAAGAACAAAGTGCTTTACAGACTTAAAATAAATCTAGGTACTAATCCATTGAATTTCTGACAACAGGAGCCCAAGGTTTCCATGCACTTAGCTGAGTACTGCATAAGAGCTTGTGCATTATTTATGTCCACTAATGGTGTTGCAATGCGCTTTGTGTGAAGCAGTGACAGTGCAATCTGCTAAGATAGCTGCTGCTGTGGACAAAGCCATACATTTTCTTGAGCTTGAATTTTTGACAGAATACTCTATTAATGCCAATTCTGCTTAAGTAAATGCTGAACAGGGGTCAGTTTTTCCTTTTTTCCCCCTTCTCTTATTATTTAAGAAAACAGTGCCATAAAATTGAAAATGATGTTCTAAGGTTTGCTGAATTTCTCAGTACAATAGTGGCCGATAAAGGTCACTCTACTTTTTTGTCTACTTTTATGATTTCGTGTGATGGCCCACAGACTCAATAGAAAATCTCCTAGCACTGAGAAAGGGAGGTGCTATTAATTCCAGTTTCAGTGCCATTATACTCTTCAGTGGATCAATAGAATTAAATGAGCTGAGATATTAGGAAAATATTGAAAAAAGCAGGATTGTATTGTTTGACCAGGGTTGGGATGAGTTGAAAACAGAGAACTGTCTACAGAAGCTGTCAATAAATCATGAAAACTATATGCTAAATCAAATGAAATACAGCATGAAACCTCAAACTTTAAATCCTCATAATATATGCTGTGTTTTTTTTAATTAAACATTTTATTTAAAATACCCTTTACAGTTATTTTTTTTAATCCCATACTTTTTTCAAAGTATTTTTTTCAAAAAAGGAATATTACAAAAATGATATTTAGATGAGTTGGTTTCTACTTGTAAATTTTAAAGATGCATTTTTTAATATGTGAAGCACTTCAAAAATTGGTAAGTTATGTCAAATATCAAAAAATGAAATTCAAAATTCTGTTCACTTTTGAATGTCTGTAGTATGGGTGTACATATTCTTGGATTATAGACTTTTTTATTTTTCTCTTTATTGTAATGTTTTGCACTTTATTAGACTGTAATAAGTCAATACATTCTAGTCTTAACAGCAAAAATAACTTAAAAGCATTTTGCTTATCTTATCCCTTAAGAGATACAAATTAGATTGAAGGTTAATAATATAATGGTTTCTTCCTCAAACAAATAAGAGTGGAAAAGATTCATCAATCCCTAAAAAAAAATAATGAAATTGGAAGCCCTGGATAAAGTAGTAACAAGCATGTTCATTCAGTGTTATTCAGGTTTACCAGACATTACCACATTTCAAAGTTACTTTGCAGTGAATTCATTTAAGATATTATAATACCTTTATTTTCAAAGTGCATCTCTAACAAAGATTTTTACTTTGAGAAAAATATTTTAAATTTCTGAATAAAATTACAGACATTGCAAACTGCTCATATGAGAATGTGTTCTTTTCTGTCCTGAACATACTCGTCTACATTTTTCTTTTGCCCTTGCGGCTTGGTGTGAGCATTTTTAGGTAAAGGAACGTGAGACTAAATGATATGTTCCAATTCTAGACCAAGACATTTAAGAAGTGGCTGTGCCACCTCCATGTCTTCTTTTCTTTTCTCTGAATTAGTGCAGATGATAATAGATGTAGTAGAGATACAAAAAGGAAGGAGCATGTGCACTGGAATCATTGCAAGGGATCACTGCAAATTGGGAACTCGTGCCTGTCCTATTATGGAACCAAGAATGATCATCAGCTACCTAGAAGTTATTATACCCATTAGGTCTATTTGTTACCACTGCTTGGGCTTTCCCAAAACAATAGAGATGTCATTAAGTAAAGGTCAAACATTTTTGACACATAATGGCTGTGAACAATAAACATGTTACTAACTACAGAGTACACAGTTGTTTTCCACTTCTCTTTGAACTTTTTGGATTGATATAGGTAGCATATCTACTCAGTGGTTTGTTTTATTTTTCGTGACTGAGGAGATGACATTTCCCAAAATAAAAAATTCTATTTAAGATAGCCCCAAAACTTTTAATTTGACAGCATTCTTACTCCGGTCATGTATATCAATTGCTAGTAGAATTCAAACTCATTTGAATATCTTGCAAAAAATTAACATTCCTATTTAATCAACTATTTTGTTGAACCAGAAATTGTGGTTTTTACCCTTGAGCAGACAAAAAAAAGTTTTTATTTCTTTGAGAACAACCATTGCATATTGAACCCAAGATTGCCTAATGAAAAGATTGAATAAAGATTTTGGGTCTCATTTGCTCTGTCTGACTTCATATAGGTGCATTTTAACCTCTACTGATTTTTGGTAAGTTGATGGAGAAAAATCAGTTGATGTGAATGATCTTGGGACCTGGCAATAACTCTCACGATCAATCTTAAACTGAAGACAAAATTTTAAAGGGATAGATTGAAACTTTGAAAGAGAAAATCAATTAGAAAATTCATAATGATTATTTAAAACAACTTTATCTTTCCGGTTTTAAGAAATAGTAATTGCATGAAAGAAAAAAAAGAAGTTCCTTTTTATCTAACTTCCTCTCTCAGGCTCCAGGGTTTAGAGTTCATGGCATATTATTTTTGTATGTACACTTTCGATGCCAGTCCATAAATACTTTTATACAATGATAAATGTAATTTTGAATGTATACTTAAGTAATTTGTTTGATGTCAAATACTTGTAACTTTCCCAAAGTTCTAATTGTAAGATTTAATATCGATATATATTTGTAAAAAGAATAAAAAAATAAATGTATACAAAATATTGGTGTTAACTGGTACATGGGTTCAAAGAGATTATGTTTTCCTATGGATTATTTTTATTTTATTTTATTTTTTTGAGTTGGAGTCTCACTTGGTCGCTCAGACTGGAGAGCAGTGGCCGCTCCGGGCCACCGCAGCCCCGACCCGCTGGGCTCCGGCGATCCTTCTGCCCCAGTCTTCCAAGTAGCTGGAACTACAGGCGCGCGCTACCACGCCCGGCTAATTTTTTGATTTATTGTAGAGATGAGGTTTCGCCAGGTTGCCCAGGCGGGTCTCGAACCCGCGGGCTCAGGCAATCCATTCACCTCGGCCTCCCCAGGCGAGGGATTACAGGCTGAGCCACCAAGCCCGGTTATTCTGAGCATTTTTTATCTGAGCTCTGCTCAGACATAGGAGGGTTCCCAGGAGCCTGCAGATTAGGCTCCTGATCCCACGTTCCACAAAAATCAAGCATGATGGCCATGGGCAGTTGATTTGTCATGATGCAAGAGGGAAATCACAGATAGGCATAAAATCCAAGGGAGCTCATAGAATACAAATCTGGCTTCCTTATTACTAAATATTGTTGCTGTTACATTTTTTAGCTAGTATTATTGACACTCTGGCGAATGTATTGCTGTCTTAATCTGTACCCTTGTACAAGACTTTGCTGCATAGAGAGCATTAATTGGTTATTGCATTGGTAGTGTTTTGCCCTAAAATGGATGTCTGCTTTTCTCAAAGCCTGTTCTCCTTTTCTGTTTGGGTCTCTGGTGATATATCATCTCAGACTGTAAGTCCCTCAGGAGCAGAAGAGCATCGTTTTTAATTGTCCTTGCCTTGATCGTGTTAGGTGTGGGAGTTTGTGATGAAATTGTTACTGTGTATGTTCCCCGGTAGCATCCAGCAGGCTGGGGAACAGCTTCACAATGTATTGACACATTTTACTCGGTAGTTTGTATTCTTAAACTGCTAATGGGACAACAAAAATTGTTTTAAATAATTGTAATTGTTGCTAATGAGACTCTTACTACTTAAAACAAGTCAAATAACAAGATCTTTTTTTTTTGAGTCAGAGTCTCACTCTGTCGCTCAGGCTAGAGTGCAGTGGCATGCTCATGGCCACAGCAGCCTCGACCTGCTGGGTTCAGGCAATCCTTCCACCTCAGCCTTCCAAGTAGCTGGAACCACTGGCATGTGCCACCACACCTGGCTAATTTTTTATTTATTGTAAAGATGAGGGCTCACCAAGTTGCCCAGGCTGGTCTCAAACCCCTGGGCTCAGGCAATCCTCTTGCTTCTGCCTCCCAAAGTGCTGGGATTACAGGCATGAGCCACCGCGCTCAACTCAAATAACAAGATCTTATGCCTCATTTTTCATAATTCAAGGCACTCTTTCCTCCTGGAAACCACCACCTGAATGCAAACATTAAGATAATGTCTTCTGGACCTGCAAAGCAAATTTGCCTAGCTTATGCCAGTTCTTTCTCTGCCCCTCTCTTTGGCTGGAATGACTATGGCTTTGTCCTCATTCCCTCTCCTTCCTGAGCCACAACTTGATTCAGGGTCTAGAGATATTTTACCATTCAGAATGTGCTGTCACTAGCATCACTGGTCAGGGGAGCATCCATGCATGCTGTGGTCATTAGTGAGCATCTACTTTGGACCAGGCCTATGCTAGCATTTCCCCAGAGGAACGCAAGTGGCATTTTGGTGACAGACCTAGTGAAAAGTTGTGGTGGTCAAATATGTTGGGGAAATCCAGAGTCATACAGAATTTAACAGATGACTGTGGGGTTTTTTTTTTCTTGATATGTTAATGTGTCATATATTTTTGTGGAAGGTAAAGACAATGGAACACACACTGTTCTTCCAAACTTGTTTGACTACATAATCCCTTTTTCACAGGTCTGGAGTTCCTCTGAATCCACTTTGGGAAGGACAAGTGTCTAGGAGGCCCATACCAGCTCCTAAACCAGTTTTACTATTTTGATTGTCTCCTGTAGATAAACACATGTACTAAATGTTTTTATCTACTTCTAATTTCTCAATTAGTAGGTTTGATTCAGGTAGAAAGAGCACTTCTGGTTTTAAAATGGCAGTGTGGAAGCAACCTGGCTTCATTTCTCCCCGCAGAAAGCCAAAATCAAATATACAGCGCCAAGATTTTTACCAGCAGCAATCCAGAACTCAAATAAGAGGATGAGGCAGATCCCAGGCCACAGAGAAGTAAAAAAACTAGGAGCAGACAGTAGGAGAATCAGACCTCCATGTCTGCAATGCCTCCCCACCATTCAGCTTAGCACCATGCACGAAAAATCTTCCCCCAACTCAATTTCTACACTGGAAAAAGGGAGAGTGAGGTTGTCAACCAGCTTTCCCACCATCCTGAGTTCCCAGGCAGGAGACCTGTCTTTGCCTTAACCCACAGGAAACATTGTGTCTGCCTGAAGGTAGAAATATCCCTGGGACAGGCAGAGACCAGGGGGAACATATTGAAACCTTGTCCCTACTAAAACACACGCACACACACACACACACACACACACACACACACACACAAATAAAAAAAAATAAATAAATCTTTCTATGTATATAAGATCTTATTTTTCCTGCTTCTCTGAAGAACACTGACTAATACAACTTGGATAAATATTCTTTTTTTTTTTTTTGAGTTGAAGTCTCACTCTGTCGCCCAGACTGGAGTGCAGTGGCCGCTCCCGGCCACCGCAGCCTTGACCTGCTGGGCTCCAGAGATCCTTCCGCCTCAGCCTTCCAAGTAACTGGAACTACAGGCACACGCTACCACGCCCGGCTGATTTTTTGATTTATTGTAAGATGAGGTCTCACCAAGTTGCCTAGGCGGGTCTCGAACCCGCGGGCTCAGGCAATTCACTCACCTCAGCCTCCCAAGGCGCAGGATTACAGGCTGAGCCACCGAGCCCGGCTTAGATAAATATTCTTTAAAATTCACAGTTAACAGAGGAGGGGGGCACACCTCGTCAACAAGGGTACCTGCATAATGAACATTTGTATACTTAACCCTGAATTGTACCCCACATCTTTAAAATAAACAATTTAAACAATTCACAAGACAATCAAAATGATTAGAGAAACATCAGCCTAAGGACTGGTGTTGATCATTAACTATACAGTTACTCAGCAGGTCACAGTGGCATGCACCTGTAATCCAGCTACTTGGGAGGCTAAGGTAGGAGGATTGCTTAAACCCAGGAATTTGAGGTCAACCTGGACACATAATGAGACCCATGTCTCAAAAAAATAAACAATT